>PVKP010013830.1:0-54437 GCA_004027715.1 Plecturocebus donacophilus | reverse complement strand
CTTTTTTGGTCACCAGGAACATCAGCAAAGGGGATAATATTTATTTTTTAAAAAAGTATTATTTTAAAATATAATTTATCTTGATTACTAAGTTTTTGGCCCCTCTTAAATTTTGAGCTCCTGGAAATGCCTTACTTGTCTAACATTAGTTTCAGCCTTCTTCCTAAAAAGATAAATGTCTTTATAATAAAATGCAGCAACATCTCAGTTAACTCAATTAATAGAAAAATAGCTTGTTCTGATGACATATTTCTTTTTACCTGCATGTTCATCTGCTGAAATAGTAAGACTGACTGTAAGAAAGGGGATTTATGGTTACTCTCCCTACAATTGCTAAAGGGATTTTTATACATGGAACACTTGTTCATTTGTGCAAAGTTTTATGAGTTGATCTCTCAGCCTTGTACTTCAAAAAATATTTTCCTAACCACAAAATTGTAATCTAGTAACCAGATGTTAACTACAATGTCGGTGCTTTTGAAATATGCTACACTTAAAAAAATGGAAAGGACTTCCTGTTGCAGCTCCAACACTTAAAGAGCTTGGAAACTGTCACTCTCATCCTATGACAAGGAAAAAAAACTGAACAAATGAAAATCAATGACTTTTCTTTTGCCCCCAACAGAGAATTGAGGTTGCAGGGCAAACTGCCACTCTAAAATCTAGAAAGACAGGCAAATCTGTAGAAACACAGCCAAGATCATTTTACCTGGAGCAGAAGCTACTGGAGGTGTAATCTAGTAGGCACACTTAAGTAGTAATGCTGAGTTTGGACAAGATTGATAATGAATAACTGCTGGAGGCTACAGTCCACCAACATTAATATTTTAATGGGTTTTTATATGAAAAAAATGTCAGCAGGTTCTCATAATAGTATTCAAGAAAAGTCACCTTTTGTCTTTAGCATGACAGGATTAAAAATAACTATTTTGAAATATGCCCAGGGTGTTCTCCATGGCAAAGGTCCACTCTCGAGTGACTAAAGAGTTCACCAGAGCCTTATGTCACAAAGGTAGAAGAGTAATTATTCAACTCCAGCCCACTCCAACCTTCCTGTCTCATCTAGGAAAAGGAGAAAAAAATAGTAAGAAATATTTGTGAAGATCACAGCAGAGGGACCAAATGAAACTAGGTAACATTTTAAGAATATAGAACACTTCTCCTTTGCCACTCCTTACCGCCATATTAACACGGCTTTTAATAATAAAAGTCGATTAAAGCTGAAAGAGCTGCAGGAGTCAGACTCTACTTAAGAAGGAGTCTCTAGGGAAATTTAAATACAACAGGGGAGATAACCCATGGACACCAGAGGAAATATTAGCTTCAGATACCTATGGCAACAGGAAACAATAAATATAACCTAACCTATAGCCACATAAACATAAAATATCTCACTAAAGGCCTATTTATTGCTATTTCTTTTGCTCAGTACATTATATAGAGCTTTCTACAAAAAAATTGCAAAGCATGCTTAACAAATTACAAGTCTGCAGATGCCAAAGCAAGCATCAGAACTGGACTTGGAACAGATTTTTGAATTTTCGAAGATTTTAAAATAATCTTAATTAATATGCTAATAGTTCTAATGGAGAGAGTACACAACATGCAATAACAGATTGGTAGTGTAAGTGCAGAGATGAAAACTCTAAGAAAGAATGAAAATAAAATGCTGAAATTTAAATTTTCATCATAGTAATAAAGAATGTCTTTGATGGACTCAATAAGTGGAACTCTGCCAAAAGAATCAGTGAATGTGAAGCAATAACAGACACTTTACAAAATAAGACATACATGAGGCCAATAAACATATGAAAAAATGCTCATCATCACTAGTCATTGAGAAATGCAAATCAAAACTACATTGAGATACCATCTCACGCCAGTTAGAATGGCGTTCATTAAAAAATCTAGAGACAACAGATGCTGGAGAGGATGTGGAGAAATGGGAACACTTTTACACTGTTGGTGGGAGTGTAAACTAGTTCAACCATTGTGGAAGACAGTGTGGCGATTCCTCAAGGACCTAGAAATAGAAATTCCATTCGACCCAGCAATCCCATTACTGGGTATATATCCAAAGGATTATAAATTGTTCTACTACAAGGACACATGCACACGAATGTTCATTGCAGCACTGTTTACAATAGCAAAGACCTGGAACCAACTCAAATGCTCATCGATGATAGACTGGACAGGGAAAATGTGGCACATATACACCATGGAATATTATGCAGTCATCAAAAACGATGAGTTTGTGTCCTTTGTAGGGACATGGATGAACCTGGAAACCATCATTCTCAGCAAACTGATACAAGAACACAAAATCAAACACCGCATGTTCTCACTCATAGGCGGGTGTTGAACAATGAGAACACATGGACACAGGGAGGGGAGCACTGCACACTGGGGTCTGTTGGGGGAAATAGGGGAGGGACAGCAGGGGGTGGGGAGTTGGGGAGAGATAGCATGGGGAGAAATGCCAGATATAGGTGAAGAGGAGGAAGGCAACAAATCACACTGCCACGTGTGTACTTATGCAACAATATTGCATGTTCTTCACATGTACCCCAAAACCTAAAATGCAATAAAAAATAAAATTAAAAAAAAAGAAATTTTCCAAACTAAAATGTAAATAGAAAAAAGAATGAAAACACAGAATCTAATATCCAAGAACCGTGGGACACTTTTTAAAAGATATGACATACATGTCACTGCAATACTAAAAGAAGAAAAACTGAACAAAAGTAATATTGGAAGCAATAATTGTTGGCTAAGAATTTTCTAAAATTAAATATACATATATATATATATATATATACACACATATATATATATATATACACATACATATATATATCCAGGCTTACTATATCCTAACAAAAGAAAACCAAAGCAAAAATAAAATAAAATAAAATAAAAAAGCAAAACAAAATGAAAGCACAATAAAACTTTGAAAGAAGGCACAGGGAAAATATATCTATAGAGGAAAAATACAAATATTATATGTTGCATCTTATCAGAAACTTTACAAGTGAGACGAAAGCAGAGTGAAGTATTTAAGGTGTTGAAACAAAAGCAATTTCATATTCAGAGAAATTAAGCTTCAAAAATGAAGAAAATGTACAAACTTTCTACATAATTAAGAAAAGCTTTGGAGAAAGAATAAATGAAAATAAAGTAAAATCTTTATTTATATTATTCTTAATTGATCAGACAGATATTTACTCAAAATAATAAGGATGTATTATGTGACTGTAGCATGTGGTAAAGTGAAATTAATGACAGAAACTTTTTAAGTAATCAGATGGATAACTTGGAAATATTTTACTATATAGCACCTGCAAAATTCATGAAGCAGTGTAAACTTATTTGAAAGTAAACTTAGGTTAGTTATAAAATGTATATTCAAACTTTAGGGCAACCAATAAAGTTTTTTAAAAACATCGTATAACTGAAATGTTAAGAGAAGAGAAAAAATAGAATTACGTATTATGCTAAATTAAAATCAGATGAGTCAGTCAAAAGAAGGTGAATAAAGGCCAGCTGCAATGGCTGATGCCTGTAATCCCAGCACTTTGGGAGGCCGAGGCGGGAGAATCACCTAAGGTCAGGAGTCCAAGATCAGCCTGGCCAACACTGAGAAACTCCATCTCTACTACAAATACAAAAAAATTAGCCAGCCATGGTGGCAGGTGCCTGTAATCCCAGCTATTTGGGAGGCTGAGGCAGGAGAATCTCTCGAACCCAGGAGGCAGAGGTTGCAGTGAGCTGAGATTGTGCCACTACACTCCAGCCTGGGTGACAAGAGCAAAATTTCATCTCAAAAAAAAAAAAAAGAGAGAGAGAGAGAGAGAGAGAAGGTGAATACAAAAGCAAGAAGAGCAATGAATAAAACACAGTTACAAATATGGTAGATAGTAACTCAACTATCAATCATCACTTTGTCAGTGGTCTTAATACTTGAATTAAAGATAGGTTGCTAGAGTGGATTGGAGTAAGACAGATTCTACGATAAATTTTCTATAAGAAATCCTCTTTAAATATAAAGACAGGTTAAATCTAAAAAGGTGGGGGAAAGATGTATCATACTAACACTAATTAATAGAAAGTTGATATAACTGTATGAATTTTAGACAAAGCAGATTTCTGAGCAAGAAAAACCGTAATGGAAAAAAGAGACACTACATGTTCATGAAGGGGTCAATTCTCCAAGAAGACAAATTTTTAATCTGTATATGCCTAATAAAACAGTCTCAAAATACATGAAGCAAAAACTAATAGAACTGCGGGGGAAAATAGACAAATTTATTATTATAGCTGAAGAATACAACAACCTTCTTTTATTAATAAATATATCAAGGAGGCAGAGAATCAGAAGGATGCAGTTGATCTTAATAGCATTATGATTAACATATGTTAACTGACATTTATAGAATTCTCCATCCAACAGCAGCACAATATATATTCTTCTCACATTCACATGGAACATGCAACAAGATAAACGCCATTCTAGCTCATAAACGCATCTTAACTAGTTAAAAAAAAAAGGAATTATGCAGAATATGTTCTCTGACCACAATAAAATTAAACTACAATAACAGAATGATATTTTGAAAATTTCCAAATATTTGAAAATTAAAGAACTTCTAAACAAAACGTGGGTAAAGTAGTCTCTGGAGATATTTTAAAAAAATCAAACCAGATGAAAATTAAAACACAACTTATCAAAATATGTGGCATGCATCGACAGCATTATTTAGATGAAAAATTACATTATTAAATGCTTATATTAGAAAAAAAACCTGAGGTGATGATGGTGATGTTGATTAGCTTTACTGTGGTGATTATTTTACAGTGTATATATATATCAAATAATTGTACATCTTAAGTGTATACAATTTTTACTAGTCAAATGTACCTCAATAAAAATTTTAAAGGAATAATAATAAAAAGAAAAGATGTAAAATCAATAATCTAAGCTTCTACCTCAGAGAATTATAGAAAGAAGAAATAATTTATGCCTGAAACAACCATAAAAAATAATAAAAGAGAAGAAAGCTGTATTATAGAACATCTATAAAGGAAATCCCAAATAATTGACAACAACCGAAACACGCTCCTGGAACTAACAGACAATTACAGCAAGGTTGCAGGATGTGGGTTGATAGACAAATGTCAGTTGCTTTCTTATACACCAGCAATGGACAATTGAAATTTGAGATTGGAAACGTTAACACAATTTATATTAGCATGAGAAAACACTTTGATCTAAGTTTAACCAAATACGTACAAGATCTTTAAGAGGAAAGCCACCGAATTCTGATGAAAGAAAAAATTCTGATATAAAGATCTAAATAAATAGAGAACAATTCCATGGTTCATAGATATGAAGGCTTAGTTTTGTCAAGATGTTAGTTCTTAATCTGATGTATAAATTAATCACAGTCCCAGTCAAAATACTAGCAAGTTGCTTTGTGCAAATCAACAAACTACTAGAAAGTTGTAGTAATCAAGACAGTCTATTACTGTTGAGATAATAGACAAATAAGCCAATGGAATGGAATATTGCCCAGAAGTAGACCCATATAAATATAGTCAATTGATCTTTGTTCAAAAAGCAAATCAATTTAACAGAGAAAATCTTTTTCAAAATGAAAACATTTATTCAAATGTTTCTTAGAGGTTTCAGGTACTTATAAAAACATTTGATTAAAAAGGAGAAAAAAGATGGTTCTAAAATGCAACCCAGTAAGATGCAGTGTAACAACTGTAAAACACTTAAATATTTAATGAAAATACATGTTGCGAGGTATTTGGATCAAGCTGGTATATTTCCTTTTCCTAAACAGATTAATATTCAAATCATATTTCTTAATTCAGAATTATTATTTCTGTGCATTGAAGTCACAAGATATAGGTGAAACCTGGAAGGAACTTATTCAGTTCTTGCCTAATAGCAGATAAATTGGTAAAACTATATTATAGTGGACCCAATTGCAAGTTGTCAGTGATGGTATGATATTCCTTGAGCTATATCAGTGTTGAAACTTGGCATTCGTCTTTACATAGCTATAAATTAAACTTTCAAAGTAAGTATTGAACTTTTGTACTTTGACATCATTAAAACTACACAGAATGCCATTCTTCCAAGATAGAGGGGAGATATTGAATTTAAAAAATTACTTTATCCTGGGGCTTTCATTGAAGGAGAAAAGCAACAATTAGCCTACGTTTAGTAAACACAGGCACTTATTTATTTTAAAAATACACCCCAACTAAAACTATACAACTTGGAATCAGTTGGCCACAATGAAACCTAAATAACATGGAGGACTTGCCTGTCATATTCAAATAATGCTGTAAGCCTGTGGTCATACTGATGACTGGGGGCCAGAAACCAATGGAGAAGGATGTTGGCAAATTAGTTAAAGGCTTCAGAAAAAAAAAGCATGCTACAATTTGTAACAACGTAAAGATAGTACATTTGATATATTCACAAACTTAAAAACCTGAAAACTTTTATTTGAACAGTGGACTAAAGGAAATGTAATGTTTCATTTTCTTAAAACACAAGATGGCTTTGTAGTTTATTATTTAGAGGTCTTTGTGATATGTAGTGAACATCAGCTAAACATGATCTGTTCAGTCCCAAATGCAGGAGCTGAGGAAATGGATTCGTTCTCACTGTTGCTTACCCCTTTAAATCAGTAGGGCAAGGGGTAAAAGAGGATTCTGAGGATTCCCAGTAACACACATGCCCTGAGTTAATGACACGTATTTCACTGTAAAGCCAAATTATATTTACTGTGGTAAGAGTATATCTCAGACAGAATTTGAGTTCCCTGGAGTTCATAGTTGTTTTCCAGATGCTGCCTTTTCTACCCTGCGGCCAAACACCCAGTACACTTATTTACTTATTTGGAGAATATGTATTGCACACTGTTTAGCAGGAGTGTAGAATTAGAGATGGTACCCATCTCCCAGGCTCAGTTTCTTAGGCACTATGACAAATTTCCAAAACATGAGTGTGTAAAATCAAATTTAGAAAAAAAATGGCTACTATAGGAAATTTTATGTTAGGTGTTCTTGATCACAACTATTGAAAATCAAAGTTATATGTTCAAAGCCACCATGTTGGTGGTGTAAAGTAGTAGCTAACATTGTTCTTCCCATCTGCATTAGCATACATCCATTACACATATGGCAAAATGCATTATGTTGTATGTTACTGCACCTCTACTGGCTTCATGTGGCTTCATTCTCAAAGCAGAGTTTTGTGTGATAGTTGATATTTAAAATTCTTTCTAGCTGTGTCTATTATTCTTTGAGTTACAGATAACATATTGTTCCAAGACAATGTGGGCCATGTGTTTTTCTCTGAGAGAAGGCTTATTTTTTGGATGTTCAATTTGTTCACAACCTAGATGTTGATTCTTATATATTGATATTCTTTAAAAATCCTACTCTTAAACAAAGTCAGACCTTTTACAGATTTTGAAGACCAGTCTTGCTGAAAATACCTTGAAGTTACCATCCAGTAGTCAGTTTTGTTTAGGCACAATTGTCATATTTTTATATAAAATTTCAATTGCCCAATGAGTCAAAATTTTAATGCATTATTCTTAATATCATTGCATACAAAAACATTAAGAGTGTCAGTATTAGTGGGCAACATAGATCACATGAACAATATAAGGACATCTTTAGGTTCATCATAGGCAAAAAATATTTATTCATAGGTGGATACTCATTGGAATCAAGGCCAATGACTTAGTGTTAAACTGAAGAAACAGTTAAAGACTATACAAGAAAATCTACAAATTCATTCCTGAATATTCTATCTAAAATTTAAGATGCTAAAGCAGGGCTTTTTCTTATATATTTTAGTTCTTTGGGAATAGAGCACCCTTTTTGAACTTTGAAGGTTTTAGTTCAAATTTCTCACATCTCCTTTGAGATGTGTTTTTAGAAATATATTATTCAACAAAGTGCAACACTTATTTAATTGGCAACCAGAATAATATCGCTCAGATTAAACGACATTTAAAATATTGGTGATATTTTAGGCCAGGCTCAGTGGCTCATGCCTGTAATCCCAGCATATTGGGAGGTCAAGGTGGGTGGTCACCTAATGTCAGGAGTTCAAGACCAGACTGATCAACATGGTGAAAGCCCGTCTCTACTGAAAATACAAAAAAATTAGCTGAGTGTGGTGGTGTGTGCCTGTAGTCTCAGTTACTCACTCAGGAGGCTGAGACAGGACAAATCCTTGTACCCAGGAGGTGGAGGTGGCAGTGAGCTGAGACTGCACTCCAGCCTGAGCAGCAGAGTGAGACTCCATCTCAAAAAAAAAAAAAAAAAAAAGATAGTATTTTTATACTTTTATCTGATGTCTTTCCATTATAATTTTCCAATTGCCAATTAAAACCGTGTTTATCCCACATAGTAGGTATGCACTTTGTGGCTTGTTCAAGTATGAGCGACTAAAAATAGCCCTATTCTCATATTACTTTTGAACTCATAGAATAGGGAATTCAATCAGCACCAATAAATGTCTGTAAATACAACTACAAACGTATGAGTATGGGAAGAAGTATGCTACAGAATTGGAAGGACTGGTTTTTTTTCTTTGAGAAGATGGGTCCATACATTTCAGTAAAGCAGAAGAATGCTGGGAAGTGAGTGGATCAGGTAAAGACTTGGAGACTTAGATGGGATGATAAAAATCAAGTCTCACTAAAGTAGGATGCTCAATTGGGAGTGGAAAGAGTGAACTAGCAGTGAAACGCTGAAGACTGTTGCTAACAAAATTACATATGATGAGAAAGATGAAAGATGACAGAGACATGAATAGGGACATTATTAAGTAACAACTGGAAAAAGAACTTTAGCAGAGCTAAATTCTGTCAAATCTTTCTGTTTCTCTTTCACAGACTATTTACTTTGGCCTTGCCGCATTTGCTCTGATTAGATTCTTTTCAGTTCCTGCACCAGCGTCTCAGTAGCCTTTCAAATGGCCGCTCTTCCAAAGTTTTCCCTTGCTTCAATCTATTTTATAGGGCTATGAGATTAATCTTCCGAAACAGTATTCACAGTGTTAATTTTCTCCTACAAAAGCTCCAGTGGTTCCCTAAGACAGACTATGTATATATCCCTCAAATCTAAAACCGTTACTCAAAAGTTCTCCATTTGTATCCTAGTTTCCCATTTTCTAATATCCTCAAAACCATTACTGAAATGTGTTGCTTTACCCTGCTATTCTTTCCACTTGGAATAATAAAGCTTAATATTAAATGCTTACAAGAAGAACATATTTATTCATTCATTTGTGGTATATTTGCTTAATGCAGTGCAGTTGATTCTTCTTTGAGATTCTGTAAAAGTTTATCTTCCTCTATAATGTCTTTTCCATCATTCTACCCAGAAACAATCCTTTCAGTAACAGAGTTTGCATGAGTTATATTCTGCTTGTCATATGGAATTGCCACCTACTTTTCTAGGTAATATTGGAGGTTCCACAAGAATAGAGATGATGCATTGTTCAAATTTGCATCCCCCACAATGCCTTGCGTAACGCTTTGCTAAAATATGTGTTAACTGAAGTAATGAAATAAATAGTTTTTCTAACATAAGTTTTCCATAGAAGAACGGCACTAACTGAAAGATTGAGAGAAAAAGGGATAAAGAAAAGCCCAGTCAAAATTAGAGAACTGTAACATCAAAAACAAAATTTCCCCCATTACAATGTCATCTTTAGCAACTCTAAGTTGTTTTTTATTTTATTGTTTTAATTTACAAACAATAATTGTGTGTGTTTGTGGGGTAAATGTGATGTTTTCATCTATTTATATATTATAGAAAAATTCAATTAAGTTAATTAAGTATGCATCACATCACCAAATTATTATGCATCTGTGGTGAGAACATTAAAATTTTATTACTTAAAAAATTTGAAATATATAAAGCATTATTAATTGTGGTCACCCTGCACTACAATAGATCAGTAAAAGTTATTCAATCAATTTAATAGAAACTTTGTACCCTATGATTGACTTTTTCACTTTTGCAATCTTTTCTCCTCCTTCTAGCCTCTGGTAAGCACCTTACCACTCTCTCTTTCTATGAAATCTCCTTTTTACAATTCCACATATGACTCAGATCTTACAGTATTTGTCTTTCTGTGCATTTCACTTAAGATGATGTTTTACAGTTCTATGCATGCTGCCATGAATGACAGCATTTGCCTGTTTTGAACACTGGTAGTATTCCATTGTGTATATATACCATATTATCTTTTCATCTGTTGATGAACACATAGGTTGCTTCCTTATCTTGGCTATTGTGAAAGATAGTGAAATGAACATGAGAGTGCAGACATCTTTTTGACATGCCAATTTCAGTTATTTTGGATATATACCTAGAAGTGGTATTACTGGATCATATGATAATTACATTTTTAGCTTTTTGAAGAACTTCTATTTTCCAAAATGGCTACACTAATTTACATGACCACCAACAGTGTAAAATGTTCTTTTTTCTCCACATCCTTGCTAACACTTTTTGTCACTCATCTTCCTGATAATAGCCATTCACCATGATCAAGAGAAATTTATCCCAGGAATGCAAGAATGGCTCAACATACACAAGTCAATAAATGTAATACATCATATTAACAAAATGAAAGATAAAAACCACATGATAATCTTAATAACTACAAAAAGAATTTAACAAAATTCAATATTCATTCATGATAAAAGTTTTCACAAAATAGGAATAGAAAGAATATACCACAACACGAAAGGCCATATATGACAAGCCCACAGTTGTCACCATAGTGGTGAAAAATGGAAAGCTTTTCCTATAAAGATCAGGAACAGGACAAGAATGCCCACTCTTACCACTTCTATTCAACATAGAACTGGAAGTTCTATCAAGAGCAATTAGGCAAGAAAAAGAGATGAAAGACATTTCAGGTTACAAAATCAATGTAAAAAAAAATAGCATTTCCATACACTAACAAACTAACTGAAACAGAAATTAAGAAAATAATACCATTTAAAATAGTATCAAAAAATAAAATACTTAAGGGTAAATTTAACCAAGGAGGTGAAAAATCTGTAGACTGAAAATTATAAAATGTTGATGAAAGGAATTGAATAAGACACAAATAAATGGAAAGATAGCCTGTGTTCATGGATTAGCATAATTGATACTGTTAAAATATCCACACAACCCGAAGCAATCTACAGATTCAATGAAATCCATATCAAAATTCCAATGTCATTTTTCACAGAAACAGAAAAAAAAAATCCTAAAATTGGTATGAAACCAGAAAAGATCTCAATTAGCCAAAGGAATCTTGAGCGAAAATAACAAAGTTGGAGACTTCCCAGTTGTAAAGTGTACTATAAAGCTATTGTAATAAAAACTGCATGGTACTGGCATAAAAACAGACACATCAGGCTGGGCGTGCTGGCTCATGTTTATAATTCTAGCACTTTGGGAGGCTGAGGTGGTTGGATCACCTGAGGTCGGGAGTTCAAGACCAGCCTGACCAACATGGAGAAACCCCATCTCTACTAAAAATACAAAATTAACCAGACCTGGGCAGGGGAGCATGCCTGTAGTCCCAGTTACTTGGGAGGCTGAGGCAGGAGAATCGCTTGAACCCAGGAGGCAGAGGTTGCGGTGAGCTGAAATTGCCCCATTGTGCTCCAGCCTGGGCAACAAGAGTGAAATTCCATCTCAAAAACAACAACAACAACAACAACAATAACAATAACAACAGCAACAGCAACAAAACAGACACATGAACCAATGGAACAGGATAGAAAGCCCAGAAATAAACTCAAGTATTATGGTTAATTGAGCTTTGACAAAGGTGTAACAACTCTACTTTGAAAACATATTTTGTTTTCCAATGACTGAGATAAAAATTTAAATACTAACTTGTTAATAATTTTTGTCTATTTTTATTATTTTCCCTGAATTTATTTTTTAAACATTTTATTATGTTGCTACAATTCACCAACAGTACTTGGATTTTTATTTTTTTCTTTAGCAAAATTTTGTAACAGAAAAAAAGATTTTTAGAACACTATAAACTATCAATATATATTCCAACCATGAAACCTTTTTTGCTCTGTTACTTTTGTTCTAGGATTCATAATTGGTGGAGTTGACTTAAGATCAAAGAGTAAAAGAAAAACCATGTAAATCCCTCCAAGAGCAATATCATATCAAGACTAACCTGTTGTTTTGGTTCCTTCACAAACTTTTAAAACAATCAAACGCATGATGTGGTTTGGAATGAAAAATGGTGTAAATGTACATGCAGACTTCTTTGTCCTTGCTCAATTATTTTTGTTTATTTATTGTCCTATAAATTTATACAATTCTCAGAAACTATGTGTAATAAAATCTAATTATAGAGTAGCATGTTATTATAGAAAATACAGTAAACCAAAACTGAAATGTTTGCATATTCCAAGAAGATTATACTTCATGTTATTCATACACTTAACTCTTTATTCCTTGTATGATAGTAATTTTTGTACATGCATAGCTCATCTGTTTGTCAATTATCTGTTTCAAAAATTTGAATTTCCTTTATGGAAAAGACCTTTACAAAAAAAATTTTTTTGTGTGTCTTTCACAGATACTAATGATGTGCCTTGCAAACAGTGAGAAAGGTCAATACCTATTGCTTAGCATGTAGGTTAAGGTGTGGTGCAAATAATATCTTTTACAAGTGGGTAGTTACAAACCTACTACTGTTGATAAGACTGGCTGGATGCAAAAGAAAATTTATAAAATTTCTGTTTACTCCCTTACTCCACCAGTGTGTAATAGAATCTGCATTGCAGGATTTCTCTCAAGAGACACTGGAGAAGTAATGAAGGGAGAATACTAGAGGAGGTGGAGTCTACTCTAAAAGTCTAACTAAGAGTGGGTCCTGAAGAGCCAGACCTGGAGTGGGGAATTAATTTGAGGGATATGAATGGCAAAAGCCCAGAAGCGACAATGGAAAAGATTTCAAAGTGAAAGAAGAAGCAGAGAGATTGACAAGAGTTGCCTGTGGAATTGGAGCATATGCCCTGCAATTGTTTCTATTGTCTGGAGCATTTGGTAGCTTTGTGGGTCACATATAAGCCTCAGGGTCAGGATGGACTCTCCTACTGAATACTAGAATAATAGTCCACATTTACTCTCAGTGTTTTGCAGGTAAGTTGATTCTCTAGTTTAGCAGGCAGATGCCAGTGAATAAAATTTGAAGAATACTGCTAATGGAAGAATGGAAACTATCACAGGGTTTCGTCAATTGCTCTAAATAAGCTAAATACAATGACAGAACATATAATGAGATGAGGACAGAGCTTTTTATGATTGGCACTACGTGAGATTTTTTTCCCTTTACCACCAGAGCTAGGCCAAAGTTTAAATTATATTAAATCATTAGGGCAAAAAACAATTTTGGACTGTATGTTTTTCTATAATGTTTACTTAAGTTTCTTAAGGATGATTCAATGAGTATTTCTTTATACTTACTTGTCTACTTTTAAACTACTTTCATCCTTAAATGTGTTGGCAGCATAAGCTGCTATGTCTCTTGATCCTCACAAATATATTGAAATTCTCTGTGCTTCACTTAATTTCTAAAATGGGGATGGTAATAATACTTGATCCACAGTATTGTTTTGAGGATTGTCAGATAAATTGACATCTGTAAAAACACTTAATGCTTAACATGTAAAACATACTCAATATATTTTAGATTTTATTATAAATGCAAAACTGAAATTTTAAGTTTTTTTGTTTCTTATTATTAATTTTATTTTTAAATATATGAGAAAGTCATGGATAGATGCTCAATGTAAAAAATTCAGACATTACAAATAAAATACATGCCATACTCTCTTGACCACCAGTCCTTTTCTTGTAGTCATTAGCAGTAGACTATGTAATTTTCTATATAGGTTTAACTATACATTGTATATGTGTGTGTGTGTGTGTATATATGAGAGTGGTGTAATTATTTAAAACAGCAAAACAAAAACAAAGTGAATATAAAGGAAAGACCTGTAAAAATACATTAAATATTATATATTAGTGTTTTTTATTTCCTTAGCAAGTTATTTATTAAATTTTTGTATCAATATATGTTCAGAATTTTTTGTTCTGTATCTTTCTGTTAATTTTGAAAATTATATCTACTATGTACTAAAAATTATATACAGTATATGTACTACATATTATATACGTAGTGTATTATATATAGTATATGTACTATACAAAATTATATATAGTATATGTACTACATATATATATGTGTGTGTGCTATAGTATATGTACTAGATATTATATATATAATATATATACTACACATTATTTTATATATAGTATATTATATGTAGTATATGCACTGTATAAAAGTATATATAAAATTATATATAGTATATGTACTACATATTATATATATGTGTGTGTGTGTGTATATATATAAAATGTACATATACTATATATAATTTTTAGTACATAGTAGATATAATTTTCAAAATTAACAGAAAGATACAGAACAAAAAATTCTGAACATATATTGATACGAAAATTTAATAAATAACTTGCTAAGGAAATAAAAAACACTAATATATAATATTTAATGTATTTTTACAGGTCTTTCCTTTATATTCACTTTGCCAGTCTGTGTCTTTTGATTGGGGCATTTAGGCTATTTACATTTAAGGTTAATATTGTTATGTGTGAATTCGATGCTGCCATTTTGACACTAGCTGATTGTTTTGCCCATTAGTTGTTGCAGTTTCTTCACAGTGTTGACGGTCTTACCGTTTGGTATGTTTTTGCAGTGGCTGGTACTGGTTGTTCCTTTCCATGTTTAGTGCTTCCTTCACGAGCTCTTGTAAGGCAGTCCTGGTGGTGATGAAATCTCTCAGCAATTTCTTGTCCGTAAAGGATTTTATTTCTCCTTCACTGATGAAGCTTAGTTTGGCTGCATATGAAATTCTGGGTTCAAAGTTCTTTAAGGATATTGAATATTGGCCCCCACTCTCTTCTGGCTTGTAGGGTTTCTGCCGAGAGATCCATTGTACCACACTTTATTCATCCATACACCCACTAGAAGATATCTTGGTTGCTTCCAAATTTTGGCAATGATGAATAAAGTTGCCATAAACATCCATCTGTATGCTTTTGTGTGGACATAAATGTTCAACTCATTTGAGTAAAACTCAAAAAGCACAATTGCAAAACGGTGGGATTAAGAATATGTTTAATTTTATATGAAACTGACAAATTGTCTCCCATACAATTTTGCTCCACATCGTCACCAGCATTTTGGTGTTGTCAATGTTCTGGATTTTGGCCATACTGATTGGTGTGTAGTGGCATCTCATTGTTATGCTCATCTGCCATTTCTTAAAGAGCATGTTTTCATATGTACATTTGTGCTTTTTATATCTCTGGTCAGTTATCTGTGCTTATCTTTTGCCCCATTTTTAATAGGTTATTTTCTTGTTAAATTTTAAGATTTCTTTGCATATTATAGATAATAGTCCTCTTTACATGTCTTTTATAAGTATTTCTCATTCTCTTGACTGTCTTTTGCACAGAAGTTCTTAATTTTAATGAAGTCAAGCTTATCAATTATTTCTTTTGTGGATCATGCTTTTGGTGTTTTACCTGAAAAAAGTCATTGCTAAATCCAAGATCATCTAGATTTTCTTCTGTATTACCTTCCAAGAGTTTAATAATTTTGCATTTTACATTTAGGTCTATGATCCATGGTAAATTAATTTTTTTTGAAGAGTGTAAGGACGATGCTTAGACTCTTTTTTTTTTTTTTAATGTGGATGTCCTGTTTTTATTTTGCTGTTTTAAATAATTACACCTTTCAAATTCAGGGGGTACATGTGCAGGTTGGTTCAATACCATTTGCTGAAAAGACCCCATCTTTCCTCCATTATATTACCTTTGCTTCTTTGTTGAAGATCAGTTTGGTATTTTTATATTAATCTATTTCTGGAGTGCCTATTTTTTTTCACGGATCATTTTTCCATTATTCTCCCAATACCACACCAGCCTGATTACTGTACCTTTACAGCGATTTTAAAGCCAGGTAGTGTCAATCTCTCAATTTTGTTCTTCTCCCTAAGGTAGTGTTGGCTATTCTGGGTCTTTTGCTCCTCCATATTATGTTGTAAATGAGGGAGTAAGTCCCTTTTCTGAAGGAATCTTTAAGGGTCATACCAACACAGCCATGGAAATTACACTTAAGATGCATGAGAAATTAAAGGACTCATCATACTCACAGATCCTGGAGAGGGTGGCGTGGCAGGCCATGCAGGGTGCCATATGCGAGGAGAGCCAGGGGAGCAAGCTCAGCCAGGAAGGTAGAGAACTAAAAAGGAGAAAGTATCTGTGAGTCAGTGCCTTTCTTAGGGACCAGAGGGAAAACGCAAGCAAAAGACATGAGGGGGTTTCATTGATGGATTTGAATGACATTAGGTCACAGCCAGGGAAGGGCAAGAAGGGCTACTTTTGGCAAGGACCATTCTTATTAACTGATAAAGCTGGTTGCCTGGGCAGGGTGTCCACAGCCTATTTTAGGGAAAATATTAAGTTTCAAAAATTTTTAATACACATGTCGTGATGGTTAATACTGAGTGTCAACTTGATTGGATTGAAGAATGCAAAGCATTTCCTGGTGTGTCTGTGAGGTTGTTGCTAAAGGAGATTAACATCTGAGTCAGTGGACTGGGAAAGGCAGACCCACCCTCAATCTGGGTGGGCACCATCTAATCAGCTGCCAGTACAGCCGGAGTAAAAAGAGACAGAAAAACGTGTAAAGACTGGACTGGCTTAGCCTCCCAGCCTACATCTTTCTCTCATGCTGGGTGCTTCCTTCCCTCAAACATGGGACTCCAGGTTCTTCAGCTTTGGGACTCGGACTGGCTTTCTTGCTCTCTGGCTTGCAGATGGCCTATTGTGGGACCTTGTGATCACGTGAGTTAATATTCCTTAATAAATTCCTTTTTATATGTACGTCTATCCTATTAGTTCTGTGCCTCTGGAGAACTCTGACTAAAACATATGTAAATTTTAGAAAAGTTTGCCAGTATCCACAAAATAACTTGCTGAGATTTTGAATGGAATTATGTCTATAATCAAGTTGAGAAGAACTGACATCTTTACAACACTGATTCTTACTATCCATGAATATAAAATATCCCTCCATTTAATTGGTTGTTCCTTGATTTCTTTGATAATTTGTATAATTTTTCTCATACAGATCTTGTATGCATTTTGTTAGATTTATATTTAAGTATTTTAGTTTGGGGGTGCTAATTTAAATGGTATTGGGTTTTTAATTTCAAATTTCACTTGCTCATTCATGGCATATAGGAAAATGATTGATTTTTGGATATTAACCTTGTATCCTACAACCTTGACAAAAATCTCCTGGAACCAATAAATAATTATTTATTGTAATAGTTATTTATTGGTCCCAGGAGATTTTTGTCAAGTCTTTCAGGTTTTCTACATAAATAATCATGTTATTTGTGAGTAAAGACAGTTTTAGTTTTTCCTTCTCAGTATCTATATCTATCTATTATTTCATTTTCTTGCCTTATTGCAATATCTAGGACTTCAAGTATAATGTTGAAAAGAAGTAATGAGAAAGAACAGTTTTGTATTATTTCTAACCTTGGAAGGAAAGCTACTTCTAGTTTATTATAATTAAATACAATGTTAGCTCTAGGCATATTGTAAATATTTGCCTTAGTCCATTTTGTGATCCTACAACAGAATGCCACAGACTGGGTAATCTATAAAGAAAATAAATTTGTTCCTAACAGATCTAGAGACTGGAGAGTCCAAGATCAAGGTGCTGGCAGGTTTGGTATCTGGTGAGAGCCTGGTGTCCATGTCCAAGATAGTGCCTTAAGTGCTATATCCTCCAGAGGAGAGGGATGCTGTCATGCACATGGCAGAAGGACAGAAGGGGAAGCCAGGAAATCCACTCCTGAAAGCTTTTTCAAAAGGCGTTAAACTCAGCCATGAGGGCAGATCTCTCATGGTCTAATCACTTCTTAAAGGCCCCATTTTCCAATACCATTACATTGGCAATTAAATTTCAGCATAAGTTTTGCAGGGGGCAGTCATTTAAATCATAGCAATGTCCTTTATCCAGCTGAAGAATTTCCTGTTTATTCTTAGTCTACTGAGAGATTTTATCACGTATGAGTTCTGATTTGTTAAATATTACATTGATTAATATGATCATATGATTTTTCTTCTTTAGCTTGTTGATACAATGAATTGCATTAATCAATTTTCAACTATTGAATCTGTTTTTCATAAATCCCACTTGGTCATGGTGTGTAATTATTTTTATATTTTGTTAAATTTAATTTGTTAATATTTTGTTGGGGATTTTTGCACTATGTTCATGAGAGATACTGGTCTGTAGTTTTATTTCTTGTAAAGTCCTGATCTGGCTTTGCTATTAGGATGATAATGGCTTTAATATAATGAGTTAGAAAGCATGCTCTCTGCTTCTGTATTCTGGAAGAAATTAAATTGGTATAATTTCTCATTAACTGTTTAGGAGAATTCACCAGTGAATCTATCTGGACCTGCTGCTTCCTGTTTTGGAAGGTTATTATTGATTCAACTTCTTTAACACAGATGCGTCTCTTTAGTAGGTTTGGCAGATTGTGTCTCATAATGAATTGATCCATTTGATGTAGGTTATCAAACTTGTGGGCATAAAATTGTTTCTAGTATTCCTTGATTATATTTTAATGTCCATTGAATTTGTAATAGTGCCCATTTTTCATATCTGATATTAGTATTTTGTGTTTCTACCCTCCCATTTTTTTCTAAGTTAGCCTGGCTAGAGCCTTAATGATTTTAATGATCTTTTCCAAGATCCAGATTTTAGTATTTCTGCGTACATAATAGTGAGTTCTAGAACATGGAGAGGTCGATTAAAAGCAGAAGTTCTGAGAAATAAATCTGGAAATGTCAGGTGGAATTGACTTGACCTTAAATGTCTACCCAGGGCATTGGATTGAATTCTGTACTAAGGAGAGCGATGCTTTAATCGGACCATCACTTTGGAAAGATTAACCTTGCAGAGCCTATAAAATCAGTAGAAGGCAAGCTTAAAGTCTTTGAAACTAGGCTGGAGGTTACTGTATTGTTCTGGTGAGAGACAAAGGGGTCTTAACGCACAGTGCATTTCCTGGCTCTTTCTTGGACATGGGGCAAAATCCTGACCACAGCCTGCATGTGGCTTTACCTCCCTCTCCGGCTTCAGCTATGCTATTTCTATGCCATATTCTGTATTGCAGCCCCAAGAGCCCTTCAGTTCCTTGACGCTCCTTGGTTCTCTCCATCTGATGGAGTCACACATGCGTGTCCTCTTCTTGCCACATTTATATCTCTGCTGCACATCTGGAAGGTGCCCACAACCTTATTTCTAAGACCAATGCCACTTCCTCATTATTAGTCCAATTTATAAGTGAAGAAACCAAGGCCTAGGGAGGCTTACTCAAGGACACATGACCAATAGGCAAATAGCTAGGTTTTGTACCCAGGAAGTTTATTTACAGAGCTCACACAGTTTGACTACTTCCTGGACATATTTGGATTGCCATTTGAACCAGGTAGCTGCCAGGAACAAAGAATGCTTTCAGCTCCAGCCACCTCTCCACCGCTACAGTCAATCTTCTTTGTATATCTCCTCCAGCTTTCTGCCTCTTTTCTGATTGACCAAATCCTACTGCACTTTTTGAACACAATTTTAGGTGGAGTTAGGCAGAACATGTTTATCACCTATGTCTCCACTGAGTGATACCTTCTAACACTAATGCTCACATGAACACAGCCCTGTGAGTACTAAAGTTTTAGCTAAAAGCTGACATTGAGTATAGTCTCAATGCACATTGAGACTGACATAAATGCCGATTATACAGAAGAGAAAACTGAACTAATTTAAGGTCACATATTTGATACTTTGATTTTTTAAATGTCATAAGTTTTTTTAATGCTTTATTTTCCCCTTTTAATCTATCATCTTCTTCTATATGTCTTTAACTTATCTTTCTCTCATTTGATAATTTTATTCCATCATGTGGATCAGGAATCAGAATCTACATAGAAATAATTTTCCTTTACCATCTTAAAATTAAAACACAAATTTATTAAATAGGTAAATGTTCTAAATGATCACAAGCAGCCATTTTTATTTCTAACAAGAGACCTGCCTATTTCCTTTTGATTAGGTTTGTTTATTTCTTCTATAGAAGTTTTTAAATCTGAACCACCCTTGAGTGGAAGGCAGTGCAGTAGAGAAGCATTTCCTGGGAGCATTGGAGGAACTCAGACGTTTTCATTCTTGCGCCTATGAGCCTTACTTTTCCTTCTAGTCCTTGCAGGCTGCTTCAGAGAAAAATGTCTTAACAAGTATATGCCTTATATTTGTTTATTCTAAATGATGGATTTTATTTTAAAAAATTTTTTATTTGTATAAATTTATGGAGTCGAAGTGCAATTTTGTTACATGGATATACTGTGCAGTGATGAAGCCTGAGATTTTAGTGTGCACATCACTGAACTAACATACTTTGTACTTGTTAAGTAATTCTCATCCCTCACTCTCTGCCATCTCCCTACCCTTCTGAGTCTCTACTATCATTCCACACTCTTATGTCCATGTGTACACATCATTTAGTTCCCACTTACAAGTGAGAATATTGAATATTTGTCTTTCTGTTTCTGAGTTGTTTTACTTAAGATAATGGCCTCTGATTCCACCTATGTTGCGAAGAAGACATAATTTTAATCTTTTTCATGACTGAATAGTATCCTATTGTGTGTATATGTGTGTGTATATATATATTTGTTGTTTGTTTGTCTAATCATTGATTGATGGACACTTAATTTGATTCCATATCTTTGTTATTGTGAATCACGTTGCAATAAACATGCAAGTGCAGGTATGTTTTTGATATGATTTTTTTCCTCTGGGTTGATACCCAATAGTGAGATTGCTGGATCAAATAATTATTCTATCTTTAGTTCTTTGAGAAATCTCCATACTGTTTTCCATAGAAGTTGAACTGATTTGCATTCCTCCTCACAGTGTGTAAGAGTTTCCTTTTACCCATGTCCTCACTAGCATCTGTTGTTTTTTATCTTTTCAATAACAGCCATTCTCACTGGAGTAAGATGATGTCTCATTGTGATTTTAATTTTCATTTATCTCATGGTTAGTGATGATGAACATTTTATCATATGCTTTTTGGGCATTCTGTCTTCTTTTGAAAAATGTTTATTCATGTCCTTTGCCCACTTTTCTTGGGAATATTTAATGCTTTTGCTGTTGTTGTTGAGCTGTTTGAGTTCCTTGTAAATTCTACATATTAGTCCCCTGTCAGGTGCACAGTTTACAGATATTTTTTTTTCCATTCTGCACATTGTCTATTAACTCTGTTGATTGTTTCTTTCTCTATACCGAAGACCTTTCATATAATTAAATCCAAAGGATTTCCTAAACTGAAGAAAGAAATTGTCTATTCCTGATCCAGTTCAAGCCCCTTGACTTCACTGTAAGAAATGTGAGTGTTAGGGAGATGAAGGCCATTCAGTTAGTAAATTCCTGAGCCAAAAGTAAACTGGAATCTACTTCCTGTTGCTCATTGCTGTCCTGAATCCAAAAGGGGAGAGAATATTCCACTAGCAAGTTTCCTTCTTATTCTTTTCAATCTCTCCTTGGGGGATTGAATCCATATATTGATGATAAAACCAAAGGAAGTTAGCAAATACGGCAACCTGAAATCAATGGGAAGAGAGCAGGAAAAGGTGAATTCATCCTCTCAGAAGGTTTAAGTGTGCTGTTTAGACAGGTTTGCACTCACCATAGCCGTGGCCGTGGTCATCCGACCTTTCAATGGCATCTCTGAAAGCAGTCTGACCCTGAGTTGTCAAGAATTTTGGCTTCTATCTTCTCTTATCTTCAAAGGCATTTGTACTAAGAATTTCCACCCCAAATTTTGGAATCCTTGTAAATATCTCATCTATTTCTGCCCTTTGCTTTGGTAACATGGAATATATTTGTGCCAGTAACAATCTCACAAAATATCAAGATGTAAAGCAGGAGATTATTTTCTGTCCAAACTCTGTGTGCTGGAAAGCAGTTTGCTCCTTCTGAAAGTAACCATGACTAATGGAATGCCCTGATAAAAGCTGTCCTCCTGGGAATACTTCAGAAGGATCATAGCCTTTAAAACCATAAAACCTGTCTGGCTGAGAGATATGCAGACATGGTGTTATTTCTATTTGCTCATGACCAGAATTGGACTAGCCACTCCTTTTGAAATGAAGTTCATCAGTGTCTAAAACCTAACATTTTCACTTAAATGTCAAAAGTGGAAATTTTCTTTTTGTTCCAGAACTTTTAAGAATTGCAGGCAGAAATGTGCTAAAGGTTTGAAAGCAGGAAAACATAACAAGCATCAACAACAGAGGAAATTATGCATTTGCCTATGGCACTACCTGTTTTGACCTCAGAGCTGGAAAAAGTCTAATTTTTCTCTAATGATCAGTAGTCATTCTCATTTTATTTTATTTATGTTATTTTATTTTATTTTTTGAAACAGAGTCTTCCTCTGTTACCCAGGCTGGTGAGCAGTGGCATTATCTTGGCTCACTGCAACCTCACAGTCTCCGCTCTCTGGGCTCAAGCTATTCTCCTGCCTCAGCCTCCCAAATAGCTGGGACTACAGGTGCATGCCACCACCCCTGGCTAATTTTTATATTTTTAGTTGAGACAGGGTTTCATCATATTGGCCAGGCTGGACTTGAACTCCTGACCTCAAGCCATCTGCCCGCCTCGGCCTTCCAAAGTGCTGGGGTTACAGATGTGAGCCACTGCACCCAGTCTATCTTCTATAATAATCTTTGGGTGATATATGGTCCTTTCAGCTTGTTATATTTGTTTTAATCTTCCTTTATTTCTTATGGTGTTACAATAAATAAGATGCAAATGTAATTCAAAGGATTTTTAAAAGTCTCTTAACTATTTGCTCTCCAGGGTGCAAACATCCAAACAAGTCAAAGTTCACATTTTTAATGCATGTGCTTACAAAGCATCTATTCTACTATTTAGCAAAAGCAGTTTTTATTCAACAACATACCTGATATTTTTCCAGGTGAACTTCTTAGGTAAAATGAATATAAAGCTTCAACCCGCTCATCTAGAAAACGGGATTCTTGTCTCTCTACTTAATAGTTGGGTGGGTTATGCCTGACATAGTAGGCTCTCAAATTTGTAAGTTTTTCATTGTCATTATGGAGGAAAATAGTGCAGTATAGGTGTAATGATTAACTGCCTCATTTCTGCTATTCCTTGTTAATGTGCTTATATTTTGTAGAAAATAGGTACAACTTGTATTCCATGAAAGCAGTCTATTCAGATCAGTCTGTAAGTCATTGCTTTTTCATCTTCTACTTGCCCTATTATATAAAACCTTATATACTGAATAAAAGTAAGCACGAGGTGATGAATACTTATTGCAAACTTGCCCACTAGCTCCCCTTTGTTAAGAGACGTCTAAAAGCTTTCTTTCTGCAATAGGCACCAGAAGATTAAAACCTCAGTCACTGAAGGAATACTTGAGGCATCATGGCTTGAAGACTCTGTGACTATCTAAGTCATCAGTACATCCCTGCCATCTTTCATAGGGTTGTATTTTTTTTTGTACATTTAAGTCTTTTATCCAGAATAACATAGTAACACTATACAAAGAATCATGTATGCTCACTTTTAAAAACATAGTTGGATTTCCAAAACAGAAACAGAAATAGCTGGAGTTCCAAAGTAGAAATCTATCCGTATTGCTATCTACCTAGACTCTTATTTTCTCTTTCATGTAAGTCTTGTTTTTGCATGTTTTCCCTTTCCTCATGCCTGGACTGTGGCTAATATAATTTTTCATCTAATGTAGTGTACCAAGGGAGAGGCAGGGAGAAAAATTACTGATTATAAATATCCCCAAAGCATACTGCTTTAGGAAAATGTGGGTTCTCCATATGTGAATATAGAAATCTTCTGCATAGGTTAAAAATTTAAAAAATGCAGCCCTCTGCTCTGCTGGCACTAAGTCCTGGCAAGAACGTGTCGGTGTCTCTGGGAACTGCTGAGGCTGAAGGAAGGATCTGTTACCAGCTCGGCTCCCTCTCCCACTGACCCCATGCTGGCGGACAAGTCCCTTGAACAGATTGTGCCAGTCTGATGCCAGGTAATTGCCTTTCAATTCCTGTTCCTGCAGATCCCCTGCTTCCTGTGGGACTGTGGGCTGCACACATTCCTCCTTAAAGCTCAAGAGCATAGCGCCGGGACGTCGGGAAACCTTCCACCGTTCGCAACCCTGCAGTGTGAACTCCCAGCAAGCTCAAGCTGCAGTTTACCCTGGTTCAGGATTGCTTAAACAAAGCCTTGAACAGAATGATGTTTACTGCTTCACAGTGAAAACTAATATTTTTAGCTTAATCCACATGCCAGTTCTGGATCATTTGCAACACTTCTCACAATTATTGATGTTCTTCCCAGCGTTCATTTCATGCTCAACTGGGCTTCTAGATGATTTTTAAGTTTTGGGTTATTTTGCTTTGTTTGGGTTTGTTCCTTTGAAAAGAAGACAGTTTGATTTCTGGGGCAAACACACTGCTATGCAAATAGACCCAGAATAACAGAGAGAGCCACTCAGACAACCCATTTTTGCCTCTTCCTTCAGACTTCCAATTCGACTCCTCTCCAATGAAAAGGAATTGACAAAGACTGCTAGTCAGGGACACAGGAGTTCCAGAGAGGCTGTTAGGGCGCCAGCTGTGCAATGTCGATGCAGGGAACAAGTTGGCACGTGCTGTTTTGTCACAGAAGAGTGACAACCACCAAGGTGCCTTTATATCAAGCCACTTATCAACCCATAAGGAGTGAAGAGCACAGGGCATCCCTTCTCTGAAGCCAGCATCTCAAAACCCATGTGCAAGAGTCCAGTTATGTTCGTCCAGGAGATGAGAAGACAAGTTGAGGCTACAAGACATGTTTCAGTGGGCTCATCTATGCAGGATAGCTTGAGCGTAGTGCAGATCTTCAGAGCATGCAGCTCAGCGGAAGAAGGTACGAGCTGCTCCTGTGTGTACTGAAGATGGGAGAAAAGTAGGAACAGAACATCAGGAGAAGTGCCATTCCCCAAACTCTGTTCTGGGGTGAGGGCAGTGGCTGTCCTAGCTGTCCTAATGCCTGAGGCTATGCCATTCTCCTTTTGCTACTGTGTTCCTCCCTGGACACTCCAGCACAAAGAGTAATTCCCTGCTTCTAAGCTGTGGTTTCCCATGAGGTTGAACCCAGAGGTGCCCCCTAAGGCTACACTAGGATTGGGTCATCAGGAGTGAGTTCCCAAAGCTCTGCAGACTGGGTGCTTTCAAACCACAGCCAGGCACTGCTGCTGATATGAACACAGACTCAAGGCCATCACCTCTAAGAATCATTTTATACAGTTATTAAATCAAATTTACAGTATGTAAACAAAATTATACACCATAACCAATTGGAATTTATTACAGGTTTGCAAGGCTGATTCAACCATTTGAAAACTCAGTTAATACAATTCAACATATCAACAGGCTAGGAAGAAAAACAACACGATCATATCAATACCTGCAGAAAAAGCATTTGACAAAATCTAACATCAATTCATGTTAAAAACTTTCAGTAAACTAACAATAGAGGGAGGCTTCTTCAACCAGATTATAAATATCTATTTTTCAAAAACCCGACAGCTAACATCATAGTTAATGGTAGGAAAATAGATGATTTACCCCTGAGATTAGTAATAAGGCAAAGATGTCTCCTCTGTCTACTCCTGCTCAACAAAATACTTGAAGTTCTTTTAATGCAGTAAGACAAGAAAAGGGAAAGAAAAGTATACAGATTAGAAAAGTAAGAAAATAAAATAAAATTGTATTTGCAGATTAAAAAAAAAATCATTTTATACCGGCCAAATGACCTCGCGGCTTTGCCTGGCAGTGGCTCACATAAAAGGAGCCTCTAAAGAGGGGCTCTGAGGACCAACTTGTGAATATCAATTATTTGTGTTCTTCTCATATGTCTTCCTCTGCCTTCAGGTACAAGTACACATTAGGCAATGCTTTAGGATCTATAGAGTTTCTAATTTGTTCCCAAATGCTGAAAACAACGTGAGCTTAGAGAGCTTCAGGAAAAAAAATAAGACTTAATGTGATGCTTTTTACTTTCTTCCTACTCAAAAAGTTGTGAAATCATAGGAATGAGTTAATGTTTCAAAGACATTTATTGCTTTTTTGAGGGGGGAGGTGCATGATGAAATGCTGACCCATAGTGCTTTCATAGGAGAAAGTACAGAAACAGGTTCCTGTAGAGGATGTCAGCCTCGAGCATTTCATTTTCACCAGCAAAATATAATGAGGTGTAAAGGATTCAATTTATCTCTGTCACTTCCCTCTAGACTTTTGTTTGTCCTTGGTGACCCATGGGTTAATTAAAGCACAGCACCAACATCTTTGGCCTTTATATATGTATGGATATAAATCAAGCTCTTGCATGTATCATCATTCTGAATAATTAAAAACATAAACATATATGCTTTCTATATATTAAAATTTTCTATTTTTGTGAAGTATGTATATAAAATTCAAGAAAGATAAAATTAAGGTTTCTAATGTGTCATAAAAACAGGAACTTATAGCTCACTTTGGAAAATTGGCCCGACTCTTTCATGTGATTAATTATTACAGCATGAATCAGTATTTTCCTTGGCATTTATTTATTAAAGGTTACCAAAACTATCTTTTGAAACTGTGGGGACACTACTTTGATTTCACTTTTCTATTACTTATTACAATTTTTTGCATTCCTAAATTTGCATATTTTCATTCTATTTTTATTCTACTTTAGAGGAATGTATAAGTCAAGCCCTAGGATAATGACTTTATATAAAAAAAGTTTGCATTAAGTACATAGAGATGTATTTTCAAAGCTAGTTCAATATGGTGTGCACAGTTTGAAGAAAGCGTAATGCATGTGTTGCCCTACTCTGAGGGAAAATGGTAACTATACATTTTATAGGTTTTGAGCAACAATTAAAAAAATTTTTCTCCCCAGATCTTCCAAGTCAGGATTACTTTTTTGTTAGATATAATGAGACAAAATATTTCCTGGACTCTCATGATTGTTCTCTACTCCATTCTGCTATGTGACAGTGGACGTACAATTTGGCGAAATGACTCCATATTTTGCTAGAGCAAGGGCGTAGGCTGCATGTAGTGCCACCACTCCAGCACTCCTTCCTGGACTGAATTATGCCATGGCACGCCACACACACAAAGTGAGGATGAGTTTCTGACTTGCTCTTTCTCTGCTTCCCGACGACTGCACCTTCCAGGAACTCATTCTCACTGCCGTCCCACAGGATCCCTCTTCCACTCCTCCATGATAGCCACACTCACTCCTCTGAAAGGAGATTCTGTTTGTCACTCACTACTGGGAGAACATTTCAGCACCCTGCCTCTTCCCATAGGATAAAGTCTAAACCTGATGGAACGGAGGACAGAGCCTTCTGAGGACTGCTTCTTGCTGTTTCTCCTGTCTCATCTACAAGTCCTTTTTGTCTTATTTAAAAAGAAAATACATAATGAAACTTAGATAAAGATATGGAAAATATATGAATTATCTATGCATTCACCATGAAGACAGAAGAGATGTTAAGACTTTCCTACATTTGCAGTAAATATACGTAATTTACTGAAATGGCCATCTGCCATTTCTTCCTTTTTCACTTTTCCTAAAGACATTAATGTTCTTAAAGATTATAAGCACATATTTATACTTCTATTATATACATGTCTATGCATGAACAAAATAGACGATACAAAATTATGTAATACAATGTTTGATTATTTTTACTTATTTATTTAATTTATTTTACTTTAAGTTCTGGGATACATGTGCAGGATGTGCAGGTTTGTTACGTAGGTATAAATGTGCTATGGTGGTTTGCTGCACCTGTTAACCTGTCATCTACATTTTAAGCCCTGCATGCATTAGGTATTTGTCCTAATGCTCTCCCTCCCCTTGCCTCTGACCCTCGACAAGCCCCAGAGTTGGATGCTCTCCTCCCTGTGTCTGTGCAGGGACAGGAATGAAGCTGGAAGCCATAATTCCAAGCAAACTAACACAGGAACAGAAAACCAAACACAGCATGTTATCACTCATAAATGGGAGGTGAACAATGAGAACACATGATTAGTTTGAAAACATTTTTTCTTACTTGGACTTCAGATGAAAAGTATTTAGGTGAATATTATTTGACAATTTATAGTGTACTATTGGTATCAGTTCACACAAAGCCTCTCTCAAATCTCATTTTAATATTTTCATATTTTCCCCCTTTCCCATCCCTACAAGAGCCTCCACTTACATGCATGTAACATGAAATAGGATTTTAAATAGGCTAGTCAGGGAAATTTCTTTGGAAAAGAAATATTCAAGTAAAGACTTAATGAATGTGAGTATATACAGTACCCTTGACATAACTAACTTCATCTTAGAAAAAGGCTCCATTTTATATATCATAGTGCACTTTGCCAACAAGAATATGATGTTTTGCTTGATAAACAAATATAAAAAAAAGACTGCATCCAACCAGATAAGGACACCACAAGCAGACTTTCCAATATCAGTACTCACCACAGGACTCTGTGACTGTAAAAGAGCATGCTTCCAGCAGCTCAAAATGATCACCTTAACTGATACCATCTTGCAGTCACTCGTGATAAGAACTTGCCATCTGCCATGGAAGGCTCTGCCACATTAACAACTCTTCCTTGAAAGACCCGGGACCATCCGCCCAGCCTAGACCAGAACTCCTTTTGTCTTTTTTACTCCCCCTGGACAGATTTGTTAACCCTTTTTCCTATCTCTTTTTCCTCTTGATGTTATATCTCTTCATATAACATTTGTATATGAAGTATATTGTTATGTATGGTTTGCATTATTGACTGACTTGTGGAGTGGCTTGAGCCTGTGAGCCCAAGGCTCTGTCTACTAAGTAAATTGGAAGTATTAAAGGGTATTGCCTCCTTGGGAACTCCAGTGTAGCTCATGACTTTTGTGATTGAAGTAGTATCAACAAAAGCTTGGCATTCTAACCTTACAGAGCTCTTGACAGTGAGGAGTTTGCCACATGGCTATCTGGGGGGGCATGGTGGCATGGAAAACACCCTTGCAGAAAATAGACAGTGCAAGGATCTTGGCTCCTAGCATCATGTTTGGTGGATTTCTTAGGCGTGTGTCTACTTAGCAAATTGTCATGCAGAGAATGGAGCACTGCGATGTTCAGTGGCACATCAGGACAATCAGAGCCTCTCAGACAACATTATGATAGAGATGGGGTTACAGGCGCACTGAATTCAGAGAGAAGTTGACTCAGGCCAAGACTCCATGCTGACTGGGGAGCTGCAGTGGTTTTGTGGGTCTCCGGGAGTTTCTGTTCCTTTAAATCTCATAAGAATAACCCCAAGAAAGACCCGTTCCCTTTTCTCAGTGCATCATGGCAAATGGCAGCAGATTCCTCCAGTAAAGATACCGGGAAGTTTCAGAACATATCTACCTATACCTGCACTGAGGGGCTTTCTCCCAGGGTCGGGCCTGCCTTTCTTCTCATTCCAGATGCTCTGTGTTTCAACTGTGTCTGCTCAGGACCAGGAAGGATGATGTGAATTTTCTCCATAGTGCCTCAAATAATGTTTCTGCCCATCACACCTCAAAACATATGTGTGTTAAGCAACAACTTGGTAGGTTGCCCAACTATTTCACCACTACAGAACCCCTGTTTATCAAAATGTCAGATTATAAGTCCATCCCTGGGGCTTATTGTGGTAATTGCACCACTTGGGCTCTGACTTCTACACCAGAATGTGTTACTGTCATAGAGATCACAGTGTGTGCCTGGCTTAATCCTCCAGCATCCCCTCCAGCGTGGAAAGGGCACCTCCACAGAGTATTTGTTCCCCCTCCTCCTAACACTTTTCTTAATGGGGAGAAGAGAGTGCTCTCCATGCCTTTCTAGAAACTGATAGGCGAGTTGAGAAGCATGCACACAATCCATCCAATGCGATATCTTCCACTTCCTCAGTCCTCAGACATCTTCCTCCACAGTGCATCAGGGGGGTTCCAGCATTGCACTTCATTGATCCTAAGCCACCATTGAGTCCAAGCAACCATGAGCCAACTCAATTTCCCCCAAGGGCTTAATTAATGCATTACATCCCAAATCTTAGGTAAGCCTTTTATATCAATAAATTTAGCTCAAGAGTTTATCTTTCTTGGTGTAACACCCAAGAATTGATTCCCACGTTGCTCTGCCGATTCCTATAGGTACAACTCGGGAAATCCAAAAATCCTTAGCAGGACTTGGCTTCACACTCTCAAGCCTGGGTTCTTCTGCGACATGATTCTGTGAACCTTCAGTCAGGGAGGAATTGGGGACGACTCCTGGAGACAGTTGGTGTCTCTTTTCTGGCAATCACCCCAGAAACAGCTACTGAGGGAGGAAGAAACTTCTTTACTCTGATTAAGTGGAATAACTGTCCTAACCAGCAAGGGGATCTGAGGGTTAGGGGTTTTGAAGAGCTCAGCTTATCTTTCTCCAGCATCTCAAGATCCCTCTTTTGCTCTACCTGTTCTCAAACCATCACCTAAGCAGCCTGACAGGGTTGAGCAACACATCTCTGCAACCCTGCAACTCCAGTGTGAGGGAGTCCTTCACAAGCATAATAGAGTACACTTCTGCCTTTACCACTGCCACGTTACAAGCCAGTCATTCAAGGCAGTCAATGTGTCCTCTTCCTTGTGTACGATCACTACAGCCAGCAGCATTAGCTCTCTGCCCTTACTACGATAATTACCATTATTGCCAAAACACTTACTGCCATAGCCATTTGAATTCCTGATGCCTTGATGTCCACCAGCACTTCTTCCTATGGAAGTGCTTCTACAAATAGTCAATGTCACTGCATGCCATGCCATGAATTAGCAGTGTCTCACCCCACCCAGCAATGAGATTATCCCTATCTTCATTGATCCTGTAAGAAATTCAATTTAGAATCCAATTTTAAGGGTTATTTTTGAAGACCTTTCTGCTGAAAAGTACTATATCAATTAGAAACCCTAATAAGGCACAGATGGTGCAATCACATGAGAAAATGGACAGAAGTTTAATAAAATTACCATTTACAAAAAAGTAAGGGAAACTAAAGATTAGTATAGTACCCTGAGGCTGGCAATAGTGGGTCCCCATTCATATCCTGATGGGGCATAGGGAGACAGTGATGCCAGAACAGTAAAAGAGTAGCTAAGAGAGTGCCACCTGATAGGAGCTGTGACTTTCAGCAGAGGGACAGGACCAAGTCCTAGCAACCCAGTAGGAAAACAGCAGGGGGAATAAATATCCCAAACTCACCATCTTCCTCTGGTCTTTGATCTCCTGTTCCTGCTTCTTATTAGTGGAACCCAAATGAAAGCCATATTCAAGGAAGCTCCTTGATGCAATCTACAAACCATGGCTTGAGTATCCCTTATCCAAAAGGCTTAAGACTAGAAAGTGTTTCTGACTTTTATTTTTTTTGTAATTTTGGAAAATGTGTGTATATACATATACGCACACACACACATATATATATATACACACACATGTATATGTAAAATAAGATATCTTAGGAAGATGACCCAAGTCCAAACACAAAATTCATTTGTTTTATATGTACCTTATACACATAGCCTGAAGGTAATTTTATACAATATTTTAAATAATTTTTCGCATGAAACACTTTGTGTTAAGTACTTACATATAAAATTTTGCACTTGCTGGTGCTTAAAAAATTTCATATTTTGGAGCATTTTGAATTGCAAATATTTGAATTAGAGATACTCAACCTGTATCAGGAAATAGAGAAAAATGTAGAAAACTATTATGATCATAGCACGTGGAAATAACCATTTCCACCTTTTAAATTTGTAAAACCAGCCATCACTATACCTCCAGGCCATGCGTTAGAGCCAGGGAGGCTGGACGGCTTGATCCCAAGAGGTATTCCCCACAGCACAGCACATCAGCTGTGGCACAGTGCAACTGGATTGCTTCTTCAGGCTGGATCCTGACCCATTTGTCCTCACTGGGTGGGGCCTCCCTGCAGGAACTCCAACAACTCCATGAGGGGCTCAGGGACAGAACTCTGATCTCCCTGGGCCTGAGGCTCTAGTGGGAGGAGTGGCCATAGTCTCTGCAGAGCAACAAACTTAGTCTTTCCTCCTTCTAGCTCTGAGAAATCGTGGCAACCCAGATGAGTGGGTTTTCTTCCAGTGCAGCACACTCCCTCCACCAAGGGACAGCAAAAGTGCTTAGTTAAATGGGTCCTGCTTTCTGTGCCACCCAACAGGGTGAGGACCCCCCCCAACAGGGGTTATCAGACACCCTATATAGGATTGTTCCTACTGATATCCGGTCAGTGACCCTCAAAATCAGAGATCCAAGAAGAAGGAGCAGGCACCCATCTTTGCTGTTCTCCAGTCTCCTAAAGTGACACCTCCAGGCATGGGAGCCAACCAGATGAATAGAACCTGAAGTGAACCCCTAGAAAATAGCAGCAGCCCTACAGAAGAGGGACCTGACTATTGAAAGAAAAACAAGCAAACAGAAAGCAGAAGTGACAACACCATCTACAAAACGTCCCCACAAAACGACCCCTCCTCCAAGGGTCAGCAGCCTCAAAGATCAAAACTAGACAAACTCATGAGATGGGAAAGAATCAATGAAAAAATGCTGAAAACTTCTTTTCCTCCAAATGATCGCAACACCTTTCCAGCAAGGGCACAGAAATGGATGGAGGATGAGATGGATGAATTGACAGAAGTAGGCTTCAGAAGGTGAGTAATAACAAACTTTGCTGAAGAAAAGGGGCATGTTCTAACATAATGAAAAGAAGCTAAGAACTTTGGTAAAAGAAGGTTACAGGAGCTGCTAACTAGAATAACTAGTTTAGAGAGAAACATAAATGACCTGATGAAGCTGAAAAACATAGCACAAGAACTTCGGGAAGCATACACAAGTATCAATAGCCAAATCGATCAAGAAAACGAAAGGATATTAGAGATTGAAGACTAACTTGCTGAAATAATGCAGGCAGACAAGATTAGAGAAAAAAGAATGAAAAATAACAAACAAAACCTCTGAGAAATATGGGACTATGTAAAAAGACCAAACTTACGACTGATTAGAGTACCTGAAAGAGAGGGAGAGGATGGAACCATGTTGGAACACACACTCCACAATATCATCCAAGAGAACTTCCCCAACCTAGTAAGACATGCCAAAATTCAAATTTAAGAAGTGCAGAGAACCCCACTAACATACTCCATGAGAATATCAGCCCCAAGACACATAATCATCAGATACTCCAAAGTCAAAATGAAGAAAAAAATATTAAGGGCAGCCAGAGACAAAGGCCAGGTCACCTACAATGGGAAGCCCATCAGGCTAACAGTGCATATCTCAGCAGAAATCTTACAAGCCAAAAGAGAGTGGGTGCCAATATTCAACATTCTTAAAGAACAGAATTTTCAACCCAGAATTTCATATATCCGTGCATACTAAGCTTCATAAGTGAAGGAGAAAGAAAATCTTTTTCAGACAAGCAAATGCTGAGGGAATTTGTCACTACCAGGCCTGCCTTGCATGAGCTCCTGAAAGAAGCCCTAAATATGGAAAGGAAAACTGGTACCAGCCATTGTAAAAACACACCAAATTGTAAAGACCAATGACACTATGAAGAAACCACATCAGCTAGTGTAGTGTGTAAAATAATTAGCTAGCATCATGATGACAGGATCAAATTCACACATAACAATATTAAACTTAAATGTAAATAGGCTAAATGCCCCAATTAAAAGACACAGATTGGCAAATTGGATAGAGTCAAGGCCCATCTGTGTGCTGCATTCAAGAGACTCATCTGACATGCAAAGATATACATGTTAAGGAATGGAGGAATATTCCTTATTCAAAGTTAAGGAATGGAGGAATATTTATCAAGCAAATGGAAAATAGAAGAAAAGCAGGGGTTGCAATCCAAGACTCTGAAAAAATAGGCTTTATGCTAACAAGATCAAAAAAGACAAAGAAGGGCATTCCATAATGGTAAAGGGATCAATGCAACAAGAAGAGCTAACTATTTTAAATATATATGCACCCACTACAGGAGCACCCAGATTCATAAAATAAGTTCTTGGAGACCTACACAGAGAGTTAGACTCTCACAAAATAATAGCTGGAGACTTTAACACCCCACTGTCAATATTAGACAGATTAATGAGACAGAAACTTACCAAGGATATTCAGGACTTGAACTCAGCTCTGGATCAAGTATACCTAATAGATACCTACAGAACTCTCCACCTGAAAACAACAGAATATACATTCTTCTCAGTGCCACATGGTGCTTACTCTAAAATTGACCACATAATTGGAAGTAAAACATTCCTCAGATAATGAAAAAGAACTGAAATCATAACAAGCAGTCTCTTAGACCACAGTGCAATCAAATTAGAACTCAGGATTAAGAAACTCATTCAAAACACACAGCTACATGGAAATTGAACAACCTGTTCCTGAATGACTCCTGGATAAATAATGAAATTAAGACAGAAATCAAGAAATTCTTTGAAGCCAATGAGAACAAGGAGATGATGTCCTAGAATCTCTGGGACACAGCTAAAGCATTGTTAAGAGGGAAATTTATAGCACTAAATGTCCATATCAGAAAGCTAGAAAGATTTCCAATTGACACACTCATGTCACAATTGAGGGAAATTTATAGCACTAAATGCCCATATCAGAAAGCTAAAAAGATTTCAAATCAAAACCCTCACAAAAGAACTAGAGAAGCAAGAGCAAACAAATTCAAAAGCTAGCAGGAGACAAGAAATAACTAATATCAGAGCAGAACTGAAGAAGACAGAGACACAAAAATCCCTTCAAAAAATCAGTGAATCCAGGAGATGGTATTTTGAAAAACTTGATTAAATAGATAGACCACTAGCTAGACTAATAGAGAACAAAAGAGAGAAGATTCAAACTGGCACAATAAAAAATGATAAACTAACCCCACAGAAATACAAACTATCATCAGAGAATACTCTAAACACCTCTATGCAAATAAACTAGAAAATCTAGAAGAAATGGATCAATTCCTGCACACATACACCCTCTCAAATCCCTGACAAAACCAATAACAAGCTCTGAAATTGAGGCAGTAATAAATAGCCCACCAACCAAAAAAAAAAGAAGCCCAGGACCAGACAGATTCACAGCCGAATTCTATCACAGGTACAAAGAGGAGCTGGTACCATTCCTTCTGAAACTATTCCAAACAATTGAAAAGGAGGGACTCCTCCCTAACTCCTTTTATAAGGCCAGCATAATCCTGATACCAAAACCTGGCAGAGACACAACAAAAAAAGAAAACTTCAGACCAATAACCCTGATGAACATTTATGTGAAAATAATAAAACACCAGAAAACTGCATTCAGCAGCACATCAGAAAGCTTATCCACCATGATCAAGTCAGCTTCATCCTTGGGACGAAAGGCTGGTTCAACATATGCAAATCAATAAATGTAATCCATCACATAAACAGAACCAACGACAAAAACCACATGATTATCTCAATAGATGCGGAAAAGACCTTCAATAAAATTCAACATCCTTTCATGTTAAAAACTCTCAATAAACTAGGTATTGATGGAATGTATCTCAAAATAGTAAAAGCTATTTATGACAAACCCACAGTCAAGATCATAATGACTGGGCAAAAGCTGGAAGCATTCCCTTTGAAAACCAGCACAAGACAAGGATGCTGTCTGTCACCACTCATGTCATCTCTCACCACTCTTACTTAACAAAATATTGGAAGTTCTGGCCAGGGAAATCAGGCAAGAGAAAGAAATAAAGGGTATTCAAACAAAGAGGAGGAAGTCAAATTGTGTCTGTTTGTAGATGACATGATACTATATTCAGAAAACCTCATTATGTCAGCCCAAAGTTGCCTTAAGCTGATAAGCAACTTCAGCAAAGTCTCAGGATACAAAATCAATGTGAAAAAATCACAAGCATTCCTATACACCAATAATACACAACAGATAGCCAAATCATGAATGAACTCCCATTCACAATTGCTACAAGGGGAATAAAATACCTAGGAATACAACTTACAAGGGATGTGAAGGATCTCTTCAATGAGAACTACAAATCCCTGCTCAAGGAAATAAGAAAGGACACAAACAAATGGAACAATAGTCTATCCTTATGGACAGGAAGAATCAAATATCATGAAAATGGTGATACTGCCCAAAGAAATTTACAGATTCAATGCTATACTCATCAAACTACCATTGACATTCTTGACAGAATTAGAAAAAAACATACTTTAAAATTCTTATGGAACCAAAAAAGAGCTCATATACCCAAGACAATCCTAAGCAAAAAGAGCAAAACTGGAAGCATCATGCTACCTGACTTCAAACTATACTACAAGGTTACAGTAACCAAAGCAGCATGGTACTGATACCAAAACAGACATATAGACCAATAGAACAGAATGGACACTTCAGCAATAACACCACACATCTACAAACATCTGATCTTTGACAAACCTGACAAAAACAAGCAATGCAGAAAGAATTCCATATTTAATAAATTGTGCTGGGCAAACTGTCTAGCCATATGCAGAAAACAGAAACTGGATCCCTTCCTTATACCTTATACAAAAATTAACTCAAGATGGATTAAAGACCTAAATGTAAAACCCAAAACTATAAAAACCCTAGAAGAAAACCTAGGAAATACCATTCAGGACATAGGCAAGGGCAAATAATTTATGATGAAATTTCCAAAAGCAATTGCAACAAAAGCTAAAATTAACAAATGGGATCTAATTAAACTAAAGAGCTTCTGCACAGCAAAAGAAACTATCATCAGAGTGAACAGGCATCCTACAGAATGGGAGAAACTTTTTGCAATCTATCCATCTGACAAAGGTCTAATCAGAATTTATAAGGAACTTAGACAAATGTACAATAAAAAGGAAAACCCATCAAAAAGTGGGCAAAACATGAACAGATACTTCTCAAAAGAAGACATTTATGTGGCCTAAAAAAGCTCGGCATTACTGATCATTAGACAAATGCAAATCAAAACCACAGTGAGATATCATCTCATGCCAGTCAGAATGGCAATTATTAAAAAGTCAAGAAACAACAGATGCTGGTGAGGTTGTGGAGAAATGGGAAAGTTTTCACACTGTTGGTGGGAGTGTAAATTAGTTCAAACATTTTGGAAGACAGTGTGGTGATTCCTCAAGGATCTAGAACAAGAAATACCATTTGACCCAGCAGTCCCATTACTAGGTATATACCCAAAGGATTATAAATCATTATCCTATAAAGACACATGTACACCCATGTTTACTGCAGCACTGTACACAATAGCAAAGACATGGAATCAGCCCAAATGCCCATCAATGATAGACTACATAAAGAAAAAGTGGCACATATACACCACAAAATACTGTGCAGGCATAAAAAAGCATGAGATCATGTCCTTTGCAGGAACATGGAGGAAACTGGATGCCATCATCCTCAGCAAACTAACACAGGAACAGAAAACCAAACACCACATTTTCTCACTCATAAGTAGGAGTTGAACAATGAGAACACAGGGACACATTAAGGGGAACAACACACACCCAGGCCTGTTGGTGGGGTGGGGAAAGGGAGAACATTTGGACAAATACCTAATGCATGTAAGGCTTAAACCCTAGGTGACAGGTTGATAGGTGCAGCAAACCACCATGGCAGACATATATCTATGTAGCAAACCTGCATGTTCTGCACATGTATCCTAGAGCTTAAAGTAAAATAAAAATAATTATAATAATGAGATAATAAAAATAAATTTGTATAACCTCTTGGTAATTTGGATAACTTTCAAGAATTTTTGCTTCATTTATTTATTTCTACCAGCATCACTCTGCTTTATATACAATAGTTTTAGAATGCATTATAACATTGGGTAGAAATCTCTGGCAGTCTGTTTTATTTTTTAAAAAATTATGAGCAATTGTACCAGGTGTATTTTCTCACATGACAAATAATCATGTTCAAAAACATCATTTAAAATACAGATAGAATTGTGCTAAGTTTACACGTTGTAATTAGGACCATTTAATAACAACATTAAACAACCAAGTGAATTTAAATATACTAAAATGCCATATTGACCTAACTTGAAAACAAGACATAAAGCAACCTTGAACATAGGCTTTTTCTTAACCTGGGGCCTCTCCTGACAGCCCTTATCTAAAGCAGTCTCCGACCCTACACACACTCCCACAGGTCACCTGCACTGCTCTTCATCTGTGATAATGAACTCCACTAATTGCCTTCATAATTCTTATCATAAGCTCTGGTCACTTTGGTCAGTGGCTGTCTTCACTGCTTCTTTTTGTTCTGCCATTTTATCCCTCATTTAGCATAGATCTGTCATACAAAGATTTTAAATAAATATGAAATAATTTAAAAAATATACCTGTGACATTAAATAAATAAATCAGGGTTCCTATTTTTCTAAGTACTGAAGGGTTCAAACCATGTTTTAAACAGGCAAGATAGATATTGTTTGTATTCTATGGTCATGCGGTTTGCCCAGGGATCTGGGTTTGTGAGGGAACTCAGAGAACACGGATTTAAATTAGGTAATTGACATGAGGAGGTTGAGGAGATTCAGCACAGTGGAAGGAGGGCTGAATCTCCTCATCTTCTGTCTGAGGTTGGCACAAATGTTGAACAGGACTGACGGTGACGAGTTGTCAAGAAACAATCTGAATTTCTGTATAGTATTGTAATTGGGTCCTTCAGAAGCCAAAGCCAGCCAGGTATTCGCTCAGCTACAGATAATACTGATTTGTTTCCCATTTTTAATTGTTTCCCATTTTTACTTTAAATATCTTATATAGGCCACCCTCTTCAGCTTGCTTCTGTTCCCTCTATCGCCTGTTGCTTAAACACCACTGCTACATTATATATTGCCTGCCCTCTGAGATCTGGGAATTTGCCATTACAACTTGCACTTGGAGGTGTCTGTATTTTAGAGGCTAATGTTTTGTATTATTGCTAATTACTTGCCTATCTCTTCCTCTAGGCTGAAAATTTCTCAAGAATACAGTCTAATTGTAAAAGCATAGAAAAAGGGCTTATGTCCATGTCTGAAATACCCCTTTGAACAACTGAATCATTCATTAACTTGCTGGCTTGCTTTTGGGCTACAGATACCCTCTTTTTCTGGCACCTGGAGATGACATTTTATTTCTGCTAGGTTAGGTATACATTTTTGCATTTTTAATAGTATACTAAATAAGTATATCTATTTGTTGTGGAATGCAATGTATGTTAGATAAGTTTTAAATGAGAAGTTAGGTGTTGAATTTTATCAGTTGTCTTTTGGGCATCTATATGAATGGTTGATTTTTTTCTCACTTACTCTATTAACCAAGAAATGTACAAAAATAAAAATGCTGATAATAAAACATAGAAAGAGAATCAGGAGAGTTGAGCAGGACTGCAATTTTTATTAATCAAACAAATCTTCACTGAGAAGGTGACATGTAACTCAAGGATTGAAGAAAGAATGCAAACAGGCATGAAATCCTTGAAGCAGGAGTTTGCTTGGTAAGTTAAAGGAAGGGCAAAAGCCAGCCAGGTTGAAACCAAATGACCATAAAAGAGTAATAGAAAGTGAGGTCACAGAGGTAGGAGGTAGAGAACATGGGCTTTGTCTCTCCAAAACAGATGTCCATCCAGAACCTCAGAATGTGACCTTCCTTGGAATTATACAACATTTGTCCTTTTGCGTCTGGTTTATTTCACTTAACATAGCGTTGTTAAGCTTCATCCATGTTGCAGCAGATGTCAGAATTTAATTTCTTTTTAATTGTTGAACAGACAATTTTTTAGCTTCCTAGCAAAACTGAAAAAAAGGCACAGAGGTTTCCCGTATACTCCCAGCCTCTAGACATGCACAGCCTCCCCTACCATCAGCATTCCATATTAGGGTGGTGCATTTGTTACAGCTGATGGACCTACATTGACCCATTATAATCACCCAAAGTCTACTGTTACATTGGCATTACTCTTAGTATTGTACATTTTATAGTTTTGGATAATTGTATAATAACACGTATGCATCAATATATTATCATACAGGATAGTCTCACTTCCCTAAAATCCTCTGTGCTCCAACTGTTAATCTCTCTCTCGCCCCATTTCATTATTTTTTAAGGATGAATAATATTCCATTGTACGCATATACCACATTTTGTTTATCCATTCATTATTTAATGGGCATTCGAACTCTTTCCACTTCTTGGCTATTATGAATAATGCTGCTATGAACATTTGCGTGTAAGTTTTGTGTGGTCCTATGTTTTAATCTCTCTTGGGTATATATCGGAGAAGAATTGGGTCTAATCTTAAGTGGATGATAAAACCACCAGACTCTTTCCAAAGTGACTGTCATTTTACATTCTCACAAACAATATATGAGATTTCCATTTTTTCACATCCTCATCAATACTTGTGTGTCTTTTAAAAATTTTAGCTGCTCTAGTGGATGTGAAGTGGGATTTTTTGTGGTTTTGATTTCATTTTCCTGAGGACTAACGATGATAAACATCTTTTTATGTGCCTACGGCAATTTGCATATCTTTTGGAGAAAGTCTATTCAAATCCTTTGCTCAATTTTAAACTGAAAATTTTAGCTGTTTGTTGTTGACTTGTAAGAGTTCTTTATGCTTGCTCTGATTGTTTTAGCTCTCAAGGTTAATAATTTTATTTTCTCCAGGGTCAATTCTGCTCATGTTTTAATTTTTTTTCTCCTGTAATTTGTTCTTTTTATATGTCACTTCTTATTTATGTCATCTTGTTGTCTTATATTTATACCAGAAAGTTCATTTTTTCTTTAATTTCTACTAGCAACAATTGTGTAGATTAAAATACACTTTGGGGAATACAGGTAGCACCTGTCAAAAATGTTTGTCTTTTCTTAACATGTTCAAATATTTTTAGTAGATCTCTAATGTTCTTCCTCAACCTGGTTCAAGTTGTACTATTGACAGTTAATATTTTCTGGAGTTTGAGGCATGAACTTAGCTCTTATCTCAATCTTAATGTGTATGAATTATCTTCTCCTTTTTTGTTTATTTCTTTTCATTGGATTTGAAGGTGTAGAGGGGTCAGGGGTGGAGACACATATTCTGCTTTTTCACCAAATTTGCTAGTCCTTATGAATGAACAGCAGCTACAATAGCATACTACTATCTGGAGAGCATTATGAGTTAGGTCAAAGTAAAATAAAGTCGATACCTTCAACCTTTTTAGTACCTGGGTTGTTTTCTATAATCAAGCAGGTCTTCCAGATTCCCATCTGCCTTCACAGCCATGCAATAGTAAACCAAGTCCAGCCAGATAATGTGCCTCTTGCTCACTCCAGATGATGATCTGTTAATAGCTGAACTCAAATCTGCCATTAATTGTAAACCTCAAAATAAATTATAGCTGCCCAACACAATTACGTAACAGCTGTATTCTGAAAAACGCTAGCTTCATCACCTCTTGGGAAGTGCTGGTTTTTCCCTTTGAAAACTCTGCATTTACAGGAGATCAAGGGTTAACCCGATGCCATAGAGTCAGCGCTGGGAGTGGGAGGCAAGAAACTAGGTTCTTTAATTCTCAGCCCAAGTCTCTAACCGCTAAACCACACTACCATTCCCTCTAATTATCCTTTAGGTAATAAGTGTAAAAATATGTTTTTGAGGTGATGAGATAAAATTAGAAGTTAGGGGATTGGGTTAGTCTTCATCTCCATCTTAGTCACTAAAACAAAAATCCACAATGAATAAATGAGACCAAAGGGTTTCTTAGCAAAATAGAAAGTTAATGGAGATTCTAAATAGATTCACACCACAAAACCAAAGAGGCATTTAGAAATTTCCCTAATACCCTGAAAGTGGGACATTTTCTAGTACTTACTGGAAATGATACAGTTAAGAGGATATGATTTCTTTTTTTCATACACTGAAAACTTCCCTTCCAGAAATTCTTGTCAATTTTATCTTCAAGAGGCATAGCTATGCTACTTGGTTTAGTTATTTTGAAATGAAAACTCATTTAACAAATTATGAAGATTTTGTTTATATTTCTCTGCAATGATCTTAGTTATGACTGTCGAGATCACATACTAAAATATCTAGAAAAGTTTTTCTCAAATGAGGAGAATGGACACTGCAACATGATAGTCATTAACTATCTAACAGCAGCCTCAGTAGCTTTGTCTTGTAGAAACTTCTACCATTGTTATCTTGATACAAAGAACCTCACTGCCAACAACAGACTTTGAGTTCTACTACGATTGCTTCACCATTAATATAGCTTATCCAGGTAGATCGAACTATATTCAAACCTCAGCTTCAATATTTTTAAGTAGAATTATGAATTCCTGTTATATTTATGTTACAAATATTACATAAGAATAAAACACTAAGACATTTTGGAAAATGTAAAACTTTGAAAGTTTTAAGCTAATTAATTTCTTAAATTTGAAGTAAAATATCGTAAAGGAAGATTATTTTAAAAGTCCTGCAGAATGTTTTGTTGCTTTCTTCTGAAGTCAGAGCATACTAAAATTGGTTAATTGACATGCTTCTTTATCCCACTAGAGGGTGGTCTGTCCACCTCCAAATTAGAAATTAAAATACACAGGATGTGGAAAACCATTTTGATCATAAAGCAGATATGCTCTATTTCACCTTATGTGATTCTATTACTTGCTGACCCTATTAACTTTTCTAATGTTCTTTTCTTTTTCATTCCTAGGTTTTGTTTGGCAATCACAGTTATCAATTAAATTTATATGTATACAGCACATACAGTTGTAAAAAGTAGGTATGGAAATTTAATGATGTGTATTTTAACTTTAACCTAGTTCCTGATTACAAATAAATATGGTGTGAGACCAATGTAATTAATGGGGGGAGACATGTTGTTATCATTAGCAAAGCATAATGTTACTTTTCAAAAATACAAACAATAATTTATGAATTTGTGAGTGAATGGAGATTGTTTTGAATTACACAGAGACTATAGAATTTTAATGGTTTTAGAATTGTAGTTTTCTTACTTTAAAGATGAATCAGTTAAGTTCCTGCAAAGATGAAGTAAGGGAGACTGGATTTTTACATCCCCTGCTCAAAACACACACACACACACTCACAATTTCAGTATTAAATTGGGGAAAAAAAGGAGAAACAAACCAGGAAAACCCATAATTGCATTAGCTAAATTACAGGAAGTAGTTTTCTGACTGTATACATGAGAGAAAAACCCACACAGATCCTGCTATTATTTTTGACTTGAGGAGATGGAATTGGGAGTTTAGGGGGAACATGGCACCTATGATTTGCAGAGGACACCATGAAGTAAGGAGCTGCACACAGAGATATTCAGAGAGTTGCAGAGGCTTTGGCTGAGTACTTACCTGTGTATGCAGGACAGGGAACAACTCGAGATCAGAGAAAGAACAGTTAGGGGAAAAAAGGTAGAAATATTCCCAGTATTTATGCAAAGTTGGAAGTCTACAGTAAGTAGACTTCTCAGAAGATTAGTGTCCTAGCAATGGGGTTAATTAAATTGTAAGCTAAAAGCTGCTTGATCCTGATCTAAAAAGCATAAAAGCAAGTCTTAAAGTAATCTGATTTCAAGTAATTTAATTACATACCAGGAAAAATGTTCAACACTATTTAAAGAAATACAGCAAAATCCAGCCACCAACAATGTTGCATACCACTTTTATTACTATATTCTTTGTCTCTGATTAGAGAAATTGAGATGGAGCAGGCAAAGATGGAGGAAAAGAAGAGCATGATGGGAAGATAAATGAAAGACATAAAAAGACCTATAGGATCTAGGGATAAAAATACAGTATTAGAAATAAAAATATGCATAATTGGGTTATTATCAGTTTGATGTTTGATAGCAAAAGTAAAGACCAGTAACCTTGTTAATACAGAAATAAAAAACACTAATATGGAGCATGGAAAGAATCAAGACTGCAAAAGAATAAACAGAGCATCAGGAAACGGTGGTACAATATCAAGCAGCCTAAGATATGTGTAAGCGGAGTCCTTGAAATACGGGGTTGTGAACAAAATATATGACAACTCATGGAAATTTTTCAAAATCTGAAGTGTAAATCTAAAATACATTTAACACACTTTAAAATGTATTGTAAGGACAATTTATGGTATAAAGCAAATATAGTAACAATATATCATGTAATTTATAGCATACATAGAAGTAAAATGTGGGACTAAATGATTTAAAGGAGAAAAGAACATAGAAATAAAAGAACATCATTGTAGGCTCCTACCCTATATGTAAAGTGTTATAATATTATTTGAATATAGGCAGTTACAAGTTTAAAAAAAGAAATTGCAAATTCAAGAATAACCACTACAAAATTAAACAAAAAGGGACAACTTGCATACTATTAGTACTGATAAGGCAATAATAAGATTTAAAGGGACCAGTCTAAAATAAAGTGAGGAAAAAAGAACAAAAAGCAAGATGGTAGATTGAAACATAATCAGATCAATAATTCCATTTAATCGAAATGGTCTAAACACAAGTAAAAAGCAAATTATGATACTGGATAAAAATAGCAAGATCAACTAGGACCATCTATAAGAAACCCATTAAAAATAAAAGCATACTGGGTTAAAAGCTTAAAAAGTTGAGAAAACGTATGCCATATAAACACTAACCAAAAGGAAGCTGAAGTAGCTAAATTGATCAGAGAGAGCAGATTTTAGAACTAGATACATTACAATGAACGAAGACAATTATGTCTTAATGATAAAGGAATCAATTTATCAAGAAGACATAATATACCTAAATACACATGGATGTAATTATAGGGTTTCAAAATATATGATGCAAAACTGAAAGAGGTGAAAAGAGAAATAGACAAATTCAGAATTATATTTGCCTTTTGCCTAATTAAAGCAATTATGCAGAAAATTAGTAAGGATAAAGAAGACTTGAATAATACCATCAACCAATGTACAACTGGTTAATATTTATAGAATGCTGCTCCCAGCAACAGCAAAATATACATTATTTTAAAATATATCAGAAACATTCACCAAATAGATCATATCTGGGGCCGTAAAATTAGTTTCAATGTATATAAGAGAATTTAAATCACATAAAATATGTTATCAGATTACAACAGAATTAAGGTAGAGACAAATAACAGAAAAATACCTGGAAAATTTTCAAATGTTTGGAAAGTAAGTAATAGATTTCTAAATATTCATGATTCAAAAGTAAATCGAAAAGGAATTACAAATATTTTAGCTTAATGAAAATTAAAATGCAACATGTACGAATATGTGCTATATATCTAACAGTGCTTTGGGGGAAATTCTAGTATGAAATTATGATAACAGATTAAAGTCTCAAAATGTGAATTAACATTCCACCTCAAAAAGTTAGATCAAGATGAGTAAATTAAATCTGAATTTGTCAAAACAAAGTAAATAATAAAAAAGAAAAAAAATTAAAAACTGGAAACACAGATAGCATCAAATGCCAGTTTTTGAAAATGTCAAAAAGTTGATAATCATATTTTTAGACTAATCAGAAAAATACAAATATCAAGAATAAAATAAGAGCCTCATGACATCTCCTACAGACGTATCATATGAAAATATTATAAATAACTTCCTGGCAAAAAATACATTACCTTCGATTAAACAATTTCTTTGAAAAATGCCACGTGCTGAAGTTCAATAAAGAAGAAAGAGATAACACAAATCAACCCTTATTTATTGAAGGTGTTGCATATAGCATTTACAAAATTTCACAAAGAATATCTAGGCCCAGATGGTTTCCTAAGCAATTCTATAAGATATTTAAGAAGAAATTATACCGTTTTTAGAAACACCTTTTCCAGAAAACTGAAGTAGAGGGAATTGATCACAAGTAATTTTAGAAGACTAGCATTATCCGGATATCAAAACTAGACTAGAACATTAGTTAAAACTACAAATCAATATTTCCCATAAAAGCAGACTCACAAATGATTCACAGAATTGTAACTGATCAAATCTGGCAGTGATTAAAATTAATACAGCATATTCAATTGGGATTTATCCCAGAAATAAAAGATTGGTATAACATTCCAAAATCTATCAAATTAATTTACCATATTAACAAGAAGTATTTTCCTTTTAGTTTTAGTTGACACATAATAATTGTACATATTTATAGGCTACAGAGTGATATTTTGGTACATGCATACAACATGTAATGATCAGAGTAATTAACATATTATCACCTAAACATTTTCTATTTCTTTGTGTTGTAAATATTTAAAATCCTCTCTTCTAACTTTTGAAAACATATAATAAATTATAGTTGTTCATATCCAGCTTGCAGTGCTGAGAACACCAGAACTCATTCCTCTTGGTCACCTGTAATTTTATAGCCATTAACAAACATTACCCCATCTTCCTGTCCCTTTTACCATTCTTAGCCTCCAATACCTACAATTCTACTCTCTACTTCCATGAGCTCAAAATTATTTTGTAGCCCACACATATGAGTAAGAACATGTGGTATTAATATTTCTGTGCCTGACTTATTTTAACATAATGTTCTTCAGGCTTATCGATATTACTAGGAAAGTTAGGATTTCATTCTTTTTTATGGCTGAATAGTGTTCTACTGTGTATGTATAATCACATTTTCCTTATTCATTTATCTGTGATGGACATGTAGGTAGATTCCATAGATGAGCTATTGTGAAAAATGCTGCAATAGACATGAGATGCAGGTATCCCTTTGATATAATTATTTCCTTTCCTTTGGATAAATACCCAGTAGTTGGGTTGCTGGATCATAAGGTAGTTCTATTTTCAGTTTTTTTGAGAAACTTCCATACGTTTTTCCATAATGGCTATACTAATTTACATTTCCACCCACAGTGTATAAAGATTGGTTTAACATGCAAACATCTATCGAATTAATTTACCATATTAGTGAAACAAAATTAAAAGGAATAATAATCTCAACAAATGCATAAAATAAATAAAAATTAACACACATCTATGATAATATCCACTAGCAAACTAGGAATAGAAGGAATCTTTCATCCGATAAAGAGCACCTATGCAAACTTACAGTATACCCCTATGCAATGATGAAAGTCAGAATGCTTCCTCTCCACCACCCCCAAGATCCAGAACAAAGCAAGAATATTCACACACATCACTTTAATTCAGAAGGAAGTATGACTTATTAAATTAAGAAAGCAAATTAAAGAAAATATTTATTTAAAAGGAATAAGTAAAACTTGTTTATTCACCAATGACATGATCATCTATGTGGAAAATCCTAAGCAATCTACAAAATTGCTACCAGAACAAGCACATTGGTTTAGCAAGTCACAATTGCAATGCCAATATGCAAAAATGAATTGTGTTTTTATGTAATTACAACAAATTATCAGAATTTGGTATTTGAATAGACACTTCACTAAAGAAAAGACTCAAATGGAAAATAATCACATGAAACGATGCTCAGTATCATCAGTCATTAGGAAAACAAATCAACCATAATGGGTACATACTGAAAAAGCTAAAATACGACTGATGATATCAAGTGTTATTAATGAGGATGTTGAGCAACTGGCACTCATACTTTGCTGGTAGTAAAGTTTCTTATGTAAATTTTATTTACCAAGTGACCCAACAATTCCACTAGGTATATACCAAATATTAATGAAAATATAACTTTGTATATTATAACTTTGTAAATATAGCTTGTGTCTTGTATTACAGTCATTAAACAGCTTCAATCATAATTTCCAAAAACCCAGAAAGAAACCAATGTCCACCAACTAGTAAATAGATATAGTGTGATATACAGATATATCCATACAGTGGAATGCATGTTGACATTAATATGCATGTATGTTCCTTAAGCAACATGAATGAATTTTAAAAGCACTATGTTAACTGAAAGAAGAAAAACACAAAAGCATAATTATATTATTCTTTTTATATAAAGCTCCAGAAAAGGCAAAACTATGATTTCAGAAGATGACCAGTGGTTGCCAGAGACCAGGGCTGAGGGAGAGAAATGCCTGCAAATGGAATCAAATAATGTTTTGGAGTGATGAGAGTGTTTTATATTTACACATGGTTATGGTTAAATGAAAGAGTATTATTTTATGTAAATTATATTTTACTAAAGCTGATTTTAAAATATGGAATCAGGTACAAGCCCCAAAGAGATATTTGAATGAAAATGTAAACAACACTTATAAATAGAATAACTTTTTGTATAGTTAGCTGATGCTTCTGACATTACTATGTTTATTTTTTCTTTTAGTCTGGTGAAAATAGTAAATTTTAGCATAATCACAGTATTATTATTCCACTCTGTGTTAAATTAAAAATATGCACTTTATCTGTTAAAAGGCACTGGGACTCATTCAATATCTGATTCTTCTGTCAGTCAAAAATTTCACATCTCAATTTTAATGATAGTATTATCTTATATTCTAGTAACACCACACTCATTTTCAGTTCATGAATACTTCTTTCATTTTTGTTGTTTTTTTCTCATTGTATAAGTGTAAAATATTAAAATAAAAAGTTTAGAAGTTACAATTTACCATAAACATATTCAACTTGATTAACCTTATTCTTTCATATTAACACCATGACTTGATTTTAGCATCTATTTTGCCCTAGTCCATAACCTTATTAAAATGCTTAGGAGAAAAAAGGTTACTGAAACAATGCATGAAAGTGGAATTATCTGGAATTTGTCAGGCCAAAGTGAAACTGTTCTCAGCTAAAGCAATCATGAGGTACTGAGGAGTAACAGCTGGGGTGGCAGGCAAGACATAGGTCACTCCCACCTCCCTTGTGCTGCATAGACTTCCTTCAGAGATATGCTGTTAACATTTTATGTTTTCATGTTACTAGTACTTAGAAGTACAATTAATTGTAGATATTTATGTTGTATTCCCTTCCCTCCACCTTGCTGAGTGGTTTTTTGGTAATAATAAATCTATGTTGGAAATCCATCAAAGCCTTGTGTTTTGCAGGTATTGCGCTGAATATATTCACCTGCTTATATAGTCATGTGATTTATTTTGAAATATTAGGACAACTACCCAATCATATAATATATAATCAACATTACAGTGATATAGCATCACTTTTTAGTAACTGCTGTATTGGTTTTGCTAACATTTCATTAAGGATATTTCATATATGTTCACGAGTGATTTTGGTCTGTACTATTATTCTCTTGTAAGTTCCCTTGATTTTACTATCTAAGTAATGGTGATCTTATAAAATGACTTTTGAAATGTATTCCATTCTTCTCATATTCTGAAAGAGTTTATAAGGGTTTTAAAAAATTTCCTGCTTATATTTTTTGGTAGAATTTGCAATTGAAGCTACTTAGGTCTGGAATTTCTTTATGTATGGCTTTTATTAATGAATTCAACCTCATTAATGGGCATAAGCCTATTTAGATTTCTATTTCTCCTTTTGTCAATTTAAGTAATTTGTATCTTTCAAGGAATTTACTCATTTAAGTTATCAAATTTATTGGCATAAAATCGAAAAGATATTGATAATTTGTTTTATGTCTCTTGTTTTCTTGATCAATTTTATTGATTTAATTGACCTTTTAAAGAAACATTTTTTGGCTCCATAAAGTTTCTCTGTTGTACTGATTTCTATATATATATTTATTATTCTATTTATTTGGGTTCATACTGCTATGCTTTTTCTAGGTTCTTAAGGTAAAAGCTTCAAGCTTTAATATTAGATCTTTCCCACTAAACATATAATTAGTGGAATCTCAGAAATTTTTGTTATGTTTTGCTTTTAGCTTATTTTATTTCAAAATATTTTCTACTTTCCCTTAAGAAACGTGTGAAAATATAGTTTCAAACTTTACTATAAGGCTACAGTAACCAAGACAGCATGGTACTGGTACCAAAATAAATATATAAACTAAACAATCAGACCAGAGGCCTTATAAATAATACCACACACCTACAACCACCTGATCTTTGACAAACATGACAAAAACAAGTAATGGGTAAAGAATTGCCGATTTAATACATGATGTTGGAGATACTGGCTAGCCATGTGCAGAAAACTGAAACTGGACCTCTTCTTTATACCATATACAGAAATTAACTCAAGATGGATTGAAGACTTAAATGTAAGACCAAAAACCATATAAACCCTAGAAGAAAACTTAGGCAATACCATTCAGGACATAGGCATGGGTGAAGACATCATGACTAAAACACGAAAAGCAATGGCAACAAAAGTCAAAATTGACAAATGGTATCTAATTAAACTAAAGAGCTTCTGTACAGCAAAAGAAACTACCATCAGAGTGAAGAGGCAACCTGCAGAATGGGAGTAAATTTTTGCAATCTATCCATCTGACAAAGGGCTAATATCCAGAATCTACAAAGAACTTAAACACATTTACAAGAAAAAAACAAACAACCCCATCAAAAAGTGTGTGAAGGATATGAACAGACACTTCTCAAAAGAAGACACTTTTGTGGCCAATAAACATATGGAACAAAGCTCATCATCACTGGTCATTAGAGAAATGCAAATCAAAACCACAATGAGATACTATCTCCCACCAGTTAGAATGGCAATCATGAAAAAGGCAGGAAACAACAGATGCCAGAGAGGATGTGGAGAAACAGGAATGCTTTTATACTGTTAGTGGGAGTGTAAATTAGTTCAACCACTGTGGAAAACAGTGTGGTGTTTCCTCAAGAATCTAGGACCGGGCATACCATTTGACCCAGCAATCTCATTACTGGGTATATACCCAAAGGATTATCAATCATTTTACTATAAAGGCACATGCACACATATGTTTGTTACAGCCCTATTCACAATAGCAAAGACTTGGAACCAAACCAAATGCCCATCAATAATAGACTGGATAAAGAAAATGTGGCACATATACATGGAATACTATGAAGCCATAAAAAAGGATGAGTTCATGTCCTTTGCAGACACATGGATGAAACTGGAAACCATCATTTTCAGCAAACTAATACAGGAACAGAAAACCAAACACCGCATACTCTCACTCATAAGTGGGAGTTGAACAATGAAAGCACATGGACACAGGGAGGGGAACATCACACACCAGGGTCTGTTTTGGGGTGGAGGGCTAGAGGAGGGATAGCATTAGGTGAAATACCTAATGTAGATGATGGGTTGGTGGGTACAGCAAACCACCATGGCACATGCACATGTATCCCAGAACTTAAAATATATACGTATTTATATATGTATATATATGTATATACACACACACACAGATAAATGTGTGAAAATTTACATATATTTCGTCTATACATATTTTATGTTCTATCAGTTTTTGTTTCAGGTGCTTTGAATCTGTTATCTCCTTTCATATTTATTTTCTTCACAAATTGACACTTCCATACTTATAAAATATCAATTTTATTTCTGATAATATTTGCTGTTCTAAAACTAACTTTTATGACATTTATATAACCACCTTGTTTTTCTTTTGATTGGTGTTTGTATGATTTATCTTTTGACATTATATGACTCATATCAATCTGGGTTTGTATATTTAAAATGTGTTTTCTTAAAATTTTTATAGACAGCGTATGGTTAGAGCCTGCTTTTTTATTCATTCTGACAACCTCTGCTTTTTAATTATAGTGTTTCGCCATTTACATGTAATGTATTTTTCAACATGGTTGGATTTAATTTTATCATCTTGCTATTTGTTTTCTACTAGTTCTGTAATACTTTATTCTTTTTTCTCATTTTCCTTTAGCTTTTTTCCTTGAATATTTTTGCCATCCATCTTATCTTATTAACTTCTTAGACCTTCATATGATTATCAGTGATTTTGTCTTCCAAATGTAATTTTAGCTTGTCACATTCCACCTTCACATAATGTTACACCACATCACATGTAACTAACTTTTACATATTACATATTGCATACAGACTGTATGATATTGTCCTTGCTCTAAAGAATTCAATTCAAAGATATTTTCCAAATTTAAAAAAGATTTTGCATTATTCCACCTAATTAAAATTTATATTTCTCTTTGTTCTTTGAGTAGATACATATCTGTGTTGTGTTTAAATCTGAAATCATTGTAAGAAATTTAGCTAATTTGTCCAGAGATATTTCTAAGCACATATATAAGGGCATTCGCTTCCATGTTTATTGTAAAAGTACATATTAAATACGTGAATATTCCCCTAAAACAGTAATAAGCAACTAGTTACAATTAGTTACAGTTTCAAGTTAACCAATTATTAATATGAACAAAAGAGTGTCAACCCAGATATGTTGCAGAGTGAGTTGGATACCTTAAAAATTTGCTTCAAAGGATAATATCTAGTCTCTTTTATCTGCTTTGCATGGCTCTGACAGCAAAAGTCTTCAGCATTAAGGAATCCATTATTGTAATAAATGTGCAGAATCAAAAGAATGCCCACTGAAAAATTATGGCTGTGGATGATAATAACACTATTGTGAATTTCACCACGACTTTAGTATAATTGCAACCAGGATACTTGTTTTTATAATACATTTGAACCCTATAAATTTTTTAAAAGATATTTTTGTTTATTTCACAGAAAGTGTGTCACCATTTAACATTGATCAAAATAATGAGGGACAGTCAGATATGTTACAAAATGTAGACTCCCCCTTCCGCCGCCTCTTTTTTTTTCTGTTACTCAAGGCAAGGACAAAGTGTGAGAGCTGGTAGTGGTCAGCCTTATGCTTAACTGTTAAACTGGTAGAGCTGTCCTTCACAATTTATTCAAACATCTGGCTACCACAGTTAAATAGGTTAGGGAAGAGCATATGGTTCTCATTTAGAACACTGCAAATATCATCCTGATGGACACTGAAATGTTAAGAAAGACCAACACTGATTATAATCTCAGACAGGAGAAAAAAAAAAAAAAAAAAAAAACCCTGCATGCTAAGCTAAGAATCCCAGTATCTTCTTATAAAAATTTATATTCTGTGTTGTATTGTTATTTTGATGTTTATATTTAAGAATGTCCATTAATACAGGAGGATAACAGTTGACTTTTATGTGTTTTTTGAATAAAATTACAGCCAACAAATAAAAAAGAAGACATAGGAGAAAATGATACACTTTAGGAGCTTTTGCTTTTAATAACAATGTTTATTTGGAATTTCAAAGTTACATTTTTATCTATTAATCCCATTGATTAGGAATACATGTGTATGTATTTTCCAATTAGATTGTCATTAAATAGCAGGCTTCTATCTGTGTAAAACAGATGAAAGGGCTGTTAGGTCAATCCAGCTGCTTAAAATGTGTGTTGTATTTGACCATTTGCCAAAAAAAATCTGTGGCTACATGAGCCAGCTGGCATGGGTTGGAGGGTGGGAATCTCTCAGCTGATTATGACCATGGCTGAAGACATTTTTATAAATTCTACTTTCAAAATGACATACAGTGAAAAACTCTACCTTGACTGTCCTACAATTTTGCCAAGCAATGATATATTCAGAAATTGTTTACCTTTTAAAACATCCCTTTCCATCCGTATTACTTGAACCCCTCAGCAAGTCATTTACTTATATTTTAAAAAGTAAGAGAAAAAGTTTTAAGTGTACTAAAGTTAAGACGCCTGGGATTTCATTTTGTATATTTCATCATACTTCTTACGTAAAAAAAGGAGGAAAATTGACTTTAAAATAAGTAACTCAATAAGGATATGTCAAAAAACCAATATCTCATTGTGTAATCTTATGCTATTATTTCTTAGAGACCATAGCTAGGCAGAGTTACTTAATTTTTAAAAATTGTTCTCATTATTTGACTTATTATGTAAAACATTTTAATAATAACCCATGTTTTTAACCATCAAAAAAACTCTAAATGACTTCTATACATTGGCTCATCTACGCAAGTATTTTTTTGTGCATGTCTGTGTGTGTGTGTGTGTGTGTGTGTGTGTGTGTGTGTGTCTACCAGGTGTGAGGCCCACTACACTAACAAGTCCCAAGATACACTCTTCCTTTGATTTTTTTTTTTTCCCC
>PVKP010013829.1:0-54501 GCA_004027715.1 Plecturocebus donacophilus | reverse complement strand
GATTATGTGCCTTGGGGTTGCTCTTCTTGAGGAATATCTTTGTGGTGTTCTCTGTATTTCCTGGACTTGAATATTGGCCTGCCTTGCTAGGTTGGGGAAGTTTTCCTGGATAATATCCTGAAGAGTATTTTCCAGCTTGGATTCATTCTCTTCGTCACATTCAGGTACACCTATCAAACGTAGATTAGTTCTTTTCACAGAGTCCCATATTTCTTGGAGACTTTGTTCATTCCTTTTTACCCTTTTTTCTCTAATCTTGCCTTCTTGTTTTATTTCATTGAGTTGATCTTCAACCTCTGTTATCTGTTCTTCTGCTTGGTCAGTTCGGCTGTTGAAACTTGTGCATGCTTCATGAAGTTCTCGTGTTGTGTTTTTCAGCTCCATCAATTCACTTATATTCCTCTCTAAGTTGTCCATTCTCGTTAGCATTTCGTTAAATCTTCTTTCAAGGTTCTTAGTTTCTTTGCATTGGGTTAGAACATGTTCTTTTAGCTCACAGAAGTTTCTTATTATCCACTTTCTGAAGCCTGATTCTGACAGATCATCAGACTCATTATCCATCAGGTCTTGTTCCCTTGCTAATGAGGAGGTGCAATCCCCTGCAGGAGGAGAGGTATTCTGATTTCGGGTGTTCTCAGCCTTTCTGCACTGGTTTCTTCCCATTTTTGTGGATTTATCCACCTGTCGTCTTTGTAATTGCCGACTTTCAGATTGGTTCTCTGAGTGGACGTCTGGCTTGTTGGTGACGAAGTTTTTTCTGTTTCTTAGTTTTCCTTCACTGGACGCCTCTTCCCCACAGAGCTAGGTCTTCTTGGGTTCGGCTGTGCTTGCTGTGAAACTCTCAGTTCTCAGCGCATTCAATTGCTGTGCTCCTTGTGGGGATGGGACCAGCCGAGCCTGATTAAAAGGGCACCCAGTCCTGTACACTCTGCACTGAGAAGCGCCACGCCGGAGTGCCATCAAAACAGCCATGCAGGTCAAAAGAGTCGCGCTGACAACCCGTGTGGCTCCTCTGCCAGGAATCTCCCAGTCTGTGGGCAACAAAAATTCATCTGAAATTGCGGCATCCACTCACTCTCTGTGCTTTCACTGGGAGCTACAATCCTGAGCTGCTGCTAAGCGGCCATCTTGGATCTCTCTCCACCTGGTGATGAAGTTTTTCTGTTTCTTGGTTTTCCTTTGGCGGACACCCATTCCCCACAGAGCTGGACCTTCCCAGGTTTGGCTGTGCTTGCTGTGAAACTCTGAGTCCTCAGTGCTTCCAATTGCTGTTCTCCTTGTGGGGATGGTGTAAGGTTTGTTTCTGAGGATAAAACGAAGAAACTGAGGCCAGCACCAAAATAATCCAATGCAAGGGAATTTATTCAGGTTCCCAAGTGAGGTTCTGCAGCCCGGACAGGAGGGGCCAGAGAAGTTGCATGGACTCCTCTTAGACAGGGGGTTTTATAGGGAGTGAAACAGCTCGATTGGTTGTGGGAGAGCAAGACTGCTATTGGGTAAGTTACAAGCCTTGAACTAGGACTTGGCTTGTCATTGGTTGGAATTACTTGCCTGCTATTGGTTGTTAAGACTCGGCTGCTATTCGTTGTTAAGACTTAGCTGCTATTGGTTATTAAGAAGCTATGGTTGCAGCACCTTGTTTGTGTACTGGGCTCTTTAAGGGAAGACCAGGCTGTGCGAGCAAGGGAGAAGAGAACATGCCCAAGCATGTCTGAGTGTGTTCAGGGCTTGTAAAAGGGAAAAAAGGAGGAGGGGGGCGGTGCGTCTGAGCTCTCAGCAAGGCAACCGGCCTTACAGATGGGACCAGCTGAGCCCAACTAAAAGGGCACCCAGCCAGCAAAACAGCCACGCCAGCCAAAAGAGTTGTGCTGGCGACCAGTGGGGCTCTTCTGCCGGGAATCTCCCAGTCTGTGGGCAACAAAAATTTGTCTGAAAGTGTAATGTGGCAAGGAAAATGGCTTCAGCCAGGCTAAAATGTAATGGCTTCTCAGGCTCACAGGCTATGTGCAGGCTCACAGACTACGTGATAAGGCACTACGATTAATCAGGCCAATGCCAGGTGCAGACGTCAGCCTCATTTCAATGGAATTCAAGAACTCGCCACTCAGGGTCACACGGACCCTGAGAAAAAAGCCCCTTGTCTCTAGCTGCTGGCCTTGGCTTCTGAACAAACTGCTTGCTTACTGATATTGGGAGTTTTCACTGTCTCTAACTGCTGACCTTGGCTTTTGTACAAAGTGCCTGCTTGCAAAGATCCCCAGTCCCCCTCCTTCCCCGGAAAATCCCCAGCCCCTCAAAAGTGTTGCTTAGCATAAAAGCCCAGTTCTCCCTCAACTCGGGGCCATGGGTTGGAGAGACATGAGTCCTCCGTGGTCGCTGGCAATAAAGACCCTGCAATTCGTCATACTTTTGTCTTGGTGCTGATCTTCTTATCTCGCTAAAAATACAACAAAAGTGCAGTGTCCACTAGCTCTCTGTGCTTTCCCTGGGAGCTACAGTCCTGAGCTGTTGCTAATCGGCCATCTTGGATCTCTCTCCTCCAGGCCTGCAGATTTTTAGGAATTTAACTTCATTTGTTGCTAATTTCATTTTCTTGGGCCCAATATTTATTATGCAAGATGAAGTAAGCACATTGTTCTAGGAGATATGAGAAATTTTCTACTTATCTTTAAAAATCTTGTCACCTATAAGAAATCTAATCTTACTTAGATTAAAGGAAGATTAAATTATTGCAGGACTTTCTGTAATTCAAATCACCTGTTTAAAAAAAAAACTTAAGTACAACTTTAACATGAAAAAGCTTTCACTAATATGAAAGTATGAACAACCCATAGATTTAAACTCTCTGAATGATGCATATGTCTGCCTTAATCCCCCCATTTAGCCCACCAGTTAGTTTAGAAAAGAAATTTAGGTTTGATTTCTGAACCAACATGATTTGGTGAATTAAATAGTATTTGAACGTTAAAAACAAACAAACAACTGTCTGCTTCAGTTGTTAGAACCATTTTCTCTTTCTCCTCTAAAATGTTTGTCTTGATTGAAATCAGTGGTCGATCTTCCTCTATCCTCTCTTCCTTTTACTCACCCATTTATAAATTTCAACTTGGTGATATTTCTACTAAACTGGTGTAAGAGAGGTAAATGTATTTGAATAGGAATATTAATTTATTCAATCATCTGTTTTCATTACTATTAGTTATTCTGAGTAAAAACTCAAAGGGTAGGATTCTTAATTATGTTCAGCCAGTTCTTGATGTCAGTTGATTTTAATTCATTAAATATCAAACATGCATAGTAATGTGTGTTTTGAGGATGTTATGAACATATGGTGATTGAGGGTCTGACAACTGGACACACATATTTTCAAAATATAAAATATCATCTTGAATTTTATGATATTCTGAAATCTCTGTACCATTTTGATCATTTCACGATATTAAATATCATGTGTTTACAAAACAAAGGCTACTCTGAATAAACCTACATTTCTAGTTTCAAGGTGAAATGTAATTGGAAGAAAAGCTAAACCTTATAACAATTACTTTAAGGTGTAACAGTGGTTTAGGTTCTTCTAGGAAAATAGTTATTCTCTTGAAGAGTAGCAGCTTCCAGAATGTTGAATGCAAGGGTAACCAAGCATGAAGCCTTTTATATCTGGTCTTCTGTGCACTTGAGAAATGACACCAGTTGCTTTAGCAGTGAAGTCCCTTTTAAATAAATCAACTCTGAAGAAAACTGAGAGTCCCAAGTGCTATAGAAAGAATCTATAAAAATCTTGAAGCTCAGGGGCACTAGAATTCTTAAGTGTGAAATCCATTATTCTACCATGATTAAGGCAGTTCGTCACCAATTACAGGAGCGAGTTCTTAGTTAATCAATGGAGGTTAAAGAGTTTTTTCTTTCTTTCTAGAATTAGAGTCCTAATTAATAAAAGTGAATTTTAAAATGGCCTTCTGAGGAACAGCTGCGTTATCTATTGTTTATGGAACAGCCTCGCAGTCACGCTTGTTTTTTGGCATTGAAATAGAAATGAGAGTAATTTGCATAAGTGGAATATTATTTGCTCTGTTGATTATTTTTCTCTCTTTTTCCTTTTCTGTGTACTGTTCATTTCTATTATTTTAATGATAAGTGACTTTCAGGCAGAAAACAACTGTTATTTTGTGACCTCACAAAACAGGCTAAAAATATGTTCATATAAAATTAGTATTATATTAGACTGGATTACATTAACAACAGTATGTTCTTTGAACAAGAGTCAAATTCATCCTAAATCTGCATAAGATATACAAATGCAGGTTGAAAATCCCTAATCCAGAAATCTGAAATTGGAAATGCTCCAAAATCCAAAACTTTTTGAGAAATTGAGGGACTGTGTTAAGAAAAAAAAACTTCTCTTCCTGAGTCGGCAAGGGGCATGGTTTCGTCTCCATCTGGGAACCAGAGGGGTATCAAATGTAAAGTTCTTTGTCTGACTTTCTTGTGTGGGGGCTAGGTGGAAAATCTAGGTGAGCTTCTTTGTTTAAAAAGCCCACGGAAAGCTCTGGGAGGAGGGGCTCTGTTGCAGACCAAGCAGCAAATCTGGTATTAATCACTTCAGAGGAAGTTTGAAAGAACTCCTCTCATTGGACGAGAACAGGAATGGGAAGGGAATAACTTCAGGGTTAAAACCCGAATGCTCCTCACCTATAGGAATTCCTTCCTTGGGTCCCATCCCACGGGATTGTGGGAGCGCTCTCTCTCTCTCACTTTCCCTCTTTCTGCCTAATAAATCGCTCTCTGCTAAACTCTTCGGGTCCACAGTATTTATTTGAACAGTAAGCGCACTGCACTCCAGAGCCCCTTTCCCCATTCTTGGGGTAAAAGAGGCAAAGGACCTCAGATTGGGGAACTGGGAGCCTCTTTGGGACAACCCCGCTCCCTCCCCCACCTACATCTTTAGTGAGCCAGCCGGGAGGAACATCAGACTTCAGAGAGGTGAGTGGTTAATAATCTGTCCTTTTGTTTCACTTAAATTTGCTAAGGAGGTAAAGACCAGGCGCAGTGGCCGAGGCAGGGCCGGGCAGATGCCACCTGCCAAAAGCGGGCAGCCGGCACTGCCCGGGGCCACACGCAGCTGCAGCTGGGCTGGGGGGCGGATGCAGCTGTCTGTGCGAGCCACACCCAGGCTTTCAGAGCGGGCTGGGTGTGGCAGCGAACTGACTGTGCAAGCCATGCCCGGCCTTTAAGACCCCAACCTCCTGGGTCCAGATTTCTGTAAGGCAAACTTCTTCCCAGGTCTTTCCTGTAAGATATTTCCTACACAGGAGGCTCTTGGGATGGCAGTCCAGGGTGGCAGTCCAGGGGCCGTTGCCTGTGGTTCCCTGAGGCTTATGCCTGTGAGGACCTCCTACAGTATGATTGCATAGGGCCGGTTCCCTTAGTCCGCAGTGCTAGGTTATGTCCTAACAGAGCCAGAGTCTATCAGTGGGTACTGGAGGGTATAGGACATTGTGTTTTTTTGTCACCCACAACTTCCCAATCCAATTGAATGGTGCCAGAATTTAACAATGTATAATTCGTCTTGGCTAGGATTGGCTCTCCGTATGGCAGAACTTCTCAATCTAGAATACCATAGTCAGACCTGGTCCAAGGCTCAAATAGTTAATTACAGGCCCCATAACCCTAGGGCATATTCCTATGATGGAAGGCGAGGTGGAGGAGGAGGCCTGGGCCCTGAGAGCATTGTTCCAGCCTCTGCCATGTGGTCATCCATTACCTTAAGATTATTGTGCTTATAGGGTCACTCTCAAGGAATTTATCCTCCTAGGGCAGTTTTATGGTCAGACCTATGTTAATTGAACTCTTGCTAGGAAATATTGGCACCCATCTCCCAAGCCTCACTGGCCAAGCTCTTCAAGGACGAGCCAATAGAGGGCCACTAATCCTGGCAGTCCCTAAGTCCTTATGGTGGCTAAGAAGATCATTTAGACAGTGAGAGTATGCCCATGATGCCGGTAAGCATGATTAAACCTGGCACATGGGGAGCTCAGAAGATGATCACATGTCTAGGGTGCAAGGAAACTACAAGATGCTGTACCTGGGGGATGCCCCAGGGCTAGCAGTTGCAAGGAATAACCAGGGATGCAGGCATCCCTGTGTTCAATTTCAGATGGGTGCTACTCTTCCCAAGGCAAAATCACCCTTAAAGGATGTAACCTCCTTGGCTAAGTACCAACAGGCTCTTAGGACCTTACCTGAAGGACACGCTAGGGAAAAAGGGAAAGAGTTGTTCTGTCCTGGAGACTTAGTGCTTGTTAAGTCTCTCCTCTCAAACTCTCCATCTCTAGGCCCATCTTGGTAAGGACGATTTTTGGTTATTCTTTCTACCCCAATGACCGTTAAGGCAGTGGGAATGGACTCGTGGATTCATCACACTGGGCTGATGCCTTGGACACCTTCTGAATAAAATCATACACCCTCCACTTCTCAGCCTGAAGTTCTAGGAGATGACCCTTTGTACACTTGCGAGCTGTTAGAGGACCTACGTTTGCTCTTCTGACAAGATTCCCAGGAAAGTAACCACTCATGAGTCTAACTTATATCCTGGCATTAACGGGACTATCACTCATAGCTTTACTATTTGTGACCCGACTCTATGCAATTGCCCCTGTGGATTGGCCTAACAGCTCTCCTCCCCTCCTTCCTAGCGCCCCGCCACCATGACAATTTACACTGACTCTCAGGTGCAGAGTCTTCTTTTGCCAAGGCCACACCCCACTCAAACCCCAATTATTCCTTTCATAGTGGAGGAGGGGTCTGAAAAACAAATGGTCTGGCACTGGAAAAGTTACTACCTCTACTCAGTTTTACTATAAGCTATCTCAGGAGTTAAATGATAACATAGGAAACGTTGCTAATTCTCTCCGCATAGGCAGCTCACTCTGCAAAAGCAGCTTAACTCTTTAGCTGCCATAGCTCTTCAAAATAAAGGGCCCTGAATCTGCTAACAGTAGAGAGAGAAGGAACCTCTCTTTTAGGAGAAGAATGCTGTTACTTTATAAACAATAAGGTATTATCCTAAACAAAGTTAAAGAACTCAGGGATCAATCAAACGCAGGGCTAAAGACCTTCAAGAAACAGGATCATGGAGCTCGTTTAATAACTGACTGTCCTTGCTCTGACCTCCTCTAGGCCCATTTATAACCATTCTATTATTGCTGGCCTTCAGGCTTCTCATCTTTAAACTTCTTGTCAAATTCCATAAGGTCACCAATGGTCCTGCAAATGGAACCCCAGATGTCCTTGGCTCATGAGTTCTTCATGGACCTCTGGATCAACCTGTACCCCTGGAAGACTCCCCTCTGGAGGAAACCTCAACTGCAGGGTCCCTTCTACACCCCAATTCAGCAGGAAGTAGTTAAAGAGCGATCAACACCCATGTCCCAACAGCAGTTGGACTTTCCTGTTCAGAGGGACTGTGTTAAGGAAAACAACTTCTCTTCCCGGGTCCACGAGGGGCGTGGTTTCGCCTCCACCTGGGAACCAGAAGGGTTTCAAATGCAAAGTTCTTTGTCTGACTTTCCTGAGCAATGGCTAGGTAGAGAAATCAAGGTGGGTTTCTTTGTTCAAAAAGCCCTGCCCCAGTTACATATTGACATGATGATACAAATAGAAAATTCCATACCTGACCTTGTCTGATGGGTTGGAGTCAAAATGCAGTCCAACTTTTTTTGTTGCACAAAATTACTTAAAATACTGTACAAAGTTACCTTCAGGTTATGGGTATAAGTTGTACATGAAACATAAATAAATGTTGTGTTTAAACTCAGGTCCAATCCTCAAGATATCTCATTATGTATATGCAAATATTCAAAAATCTGAAACGGAGGTTCCCGTGCATTAATAAGAGATATTCAACCTTCAGTATATAGTCTTAACATGTAGATAGTTACATCTTCACTTGAAAATGGACTTTACAAAGTAGTTTTTAACAGCAAACTATGATTTTTGAGGGACTTAGTGCCACATTTCCAAAACTACCTTTAAAAAATGAAAGTTATAGGGTCAGGTACAGTGGCTCATGCCTGTAATCCTAGCACTTTGGGAGACTGAAGCAGGCTGACTACCTGAAGTCAGGAGTTCAAGACAAGCCTGGCCAAAACAGTGAAACCCTGTCTCTACTAAAAGTACAAAAATTAGCTTGGTGTGGTGGTGCATGCCTATAGTCCCAGCTACTCTGGAGACTGAGGCAGGAGAATTGCTTGAACCCGGGAAATGGAGGCTTCAGTAAGCCAAGATCATGCCACTGCACTCCAGCCTGGGCAACAGAGCAAGACTCTGTCCCAAAAATAAACAAATAAATATTATTTATCTAAAATTTTAAATTAATATTTTCTTGTGTTTCTAAAATATAATAACCACTCTCCTAAAAAAAAAACAACAGATTTTTCTATCTAAATTTCACTATTCTGTTTTTTTTTATTCATGGCAATTGTTGAGTTTAAAATGTATATATTGTAGTTCTAATTTCCAGTACTTCAAAATATTATCTTATTTGACCTTTATAGGGGCAAACAAGTTAACGTGAAGTTCTTAGGGTAGGCCTTAATTTAATGTAAGTAGTTTTCTTATGAAAAGGGGATATTAAGACACAAAGAGATATATATGAAAGAATGATAGTGTGAAGAGACACAGGCAGAAGACAGCTATTTCAAGGCAAGGAAGGATGTCTGGAACAGATTCTTCCCTCATGGCTCAAGAAAAGGAGCCAACCTCCTGCCAACACCTTGATGTTGGACTTCTATGCTTCCGAACGGTGAGAAAATGCATTATTACATAAGCTTCTGAATTTGTGATACTTTGGTATGGAAATTTTAGAAAACTAATGAAGTAATATATTTATTGCTAAGTGATATGTTTTAATAAAAAATCTAATATAGTCTTTTATTTATATGTTAATTATGCTGTTCAGGACTTTAATGTAGTTTAGGAGTAAAGTATAAGTGCTAACAGTTTTGGGTTCTAATATCCAACATGCCTGTTCTCTAGCTATGAAACGATGGGCAGTTTGTATAACTTTCCTGTGCTGCAATTTCATCATTTATATAGAAATAATAGTAGTTCTTATGAAAGTCATTGTGAGAATTAAAATACATGAAAAATTTAAAATGCTGATCCAAGTGCCTGGCTTCTAGTAAACACTCCATAAATTTTAGTGGCCATAAAGGTGACAATTTACCAATACAAATTGCTATTGAAGTTTCATCTATCATGAACAGAAAACACAACTAGAAATCTGCTGGATTTCTAAAAGTTAAGATTTGCAAATATATCACAGCCCTTGGAAAAGACCTTACCAATACTTCATGCCGTGTTGCTGATTTCAACCAAAGCTTTCTCAAAGCTCTCTTTATTGAATAACATATGTGCACTGTGCACTGTCCTGTATGCTCTCAAGGACACCTAAATGCGCCAGTCAGCCATCCTAATGATGAGATTCTGCTGTTTAGTTAGAGAGACAGCCCCTGGATACAGGTTGCTCTATTACAAAAGCTCGATTTCAAGAGAACAGCAGTCAAGACTGATTCTGACTTCTTACTTCTGTCTGTGATCCACAGAGAAAGCATTCTTAAAACATCTTAAACACTATGTTTAGATATTTTAGCAGGTCATTCATTTTTGAATGAGAATATTAATTCAACACAACTTTATTTACAGATTTATGTATGTCAGGTTTTGTGCTGGGCTCACTACTTGGACACGTGGAATGAAAGAATGAGAGAAGAAACTATGGAAAAATCAACTCCACTCAAGCAGATTTTGTATACTTTTCCTATTTAGTAACTATTGAAATACTGGCCCATAGAAATGTGTTTCCTAGGTGCTCCTGGACAGAATTAGTCCTACTTGTTTATATTCTCGTGGAATCTGTGTTTACCTGAGTCGTTGCACTTAATCATTCTATATTATTATTGATTCATTAAAAAACTCTATTCCGCTACGTTCTCCAACATGTTTTCTTTTTTATATGCTTAGAACCCAGCATGGTAGCCAGCATGAATCAGGTGCTTTATTAATAAAAGATTAAATTCATTACTCTAAAAGAAGGAAGAGGAGGAGGAGGTAAATAATCATGAAGGAGGACTTAGTATTCAGGCAGAAACTTACATAAGGGGAGGAAATAGACAAGAGAATATGAAGGGAGAAAAAATTTCCAGGCAGATGGAAAATCAAGGGCTAAAGCACACATGTGGGGAAAGGAATATTTGCTGAAATTACAAACAAGTCAATTTGGCTAGGGTCTATTATATATAAACGCAAATAAGGTAGCGTTTAAAAAGGCAAATCCCATTTACATCATGAAGGCTCATAAATGCAAGGCTGGGGAATCTCGACCTTAATTGTTACAGCTCAGAAAACAACACTACATGATTCTTCATTGCCTCCAGCGTAATCTGTCGACAGTGTATAATTTGGAAAAGACATGGGGGAGTTTCACTGGTATCCAGATATATTAACACAAATTACTCTCTGGTTAATTCAACCCTAATATACTTTAATCCACTATTACAAATTTCTTTCTTAGTTATTTTCATACATTTTCAATATACCATTTAGCTGAATGTATTATGTTTCATGTTTTAGATTATTTTCTCTTAAGTAAGCAGTTAAATGTACCTGCTGTATCCAATAGATGCTAATAAATTTGATCTGCTTACCTACATTGAAACCTCTTGGAAAATATGAGGTATATGTAATATCAATAAATGACCGATAATAAAATCAGATCATAATATGTAATATGTAAATTAAGAACATTATTTGTTTTCCTAAACATATTCATCAAATACTCCATACAGCTCAAAGTAAAATGGAATCAGAAAGTGAAGCTTGAGCTAAAGCTACGTGGTGCCATGATAACTTTAAGGAAAGATAATATAGAAACCAAATCTACAGTTTAAAGTAATTCTAGGTGCTTGGTTGTAAAATATACCAACAATATACTACTAGTAAGAGGAAAGAATCCTCTGAAACACCAAAATGCTGCATGATTCAGATATTTAAAAATAGATATATTATGTGTGGCTTTGGGATACATTTCAAGGGCCGTTATGAGAAAATACAATGTCTTCTTTATAATATGTGTGTCAATGTCGATAAATCTCAAAAACATACTGTTGCATGAAAAAAAGTTGCAAAATTATTCTTAAACTTGAAGGTCATTGAAATTAATTTTAATAGGTCCCAAACAAAGTGTTTATTATATATTGATACAGAGATATGTAATAAAATTATACACTTCTTGGGAATGATACACCCTGACTTCAGAATCATAACTGTCTATGAGACGAATAGGAGAAACATTGAAAAAGGTGCTGGAGTTCTAGACATATTGATGTTTATTTGCTTTTAAAGCTAATATCTGTATTTGTTATGGACACAAAACAAAATAAAATATTAAAAGCAAATGTGAGTCATTAGGGGAAGCATCACTGTCAATGAGAAACACTGATCTTAACCACTTGCCCCAGAATATTTAAAGTGCCCACTTGCCTTAGGTGAAAGACATCACCTAGCTTTTTTCAGTGGCAGACTCTTCTATGTTATATGATATCTTTGCCTCCAGAATCAAAATAAGCTGGACATTTTTATATCAAGAAGATAGGAGAGTAGGGATGAAAGAATAAAGGCAAGAAATTTGGTTTCACCTTTGCAGGCAATACTTAGCCTGCATTTTAAAAGGGGTGTGTGTGTGTGTGTATGTGTGTGTGTGTGTGTGTGTGTGTGCGTGTGTGTTAGAAATTATCTCTGTTAGTATTATTTTACATTTTAACGTTTTTTGTCATATTCTTGTATGTTATCTAATATTTCTAGAATGAGTATGTATTACTTTTATAATCAGAAAAAAATCATTTTTAAACAGTTATAAGAAGATTAAATGATAATATGGGCAAAATAAAATGCCATGCAAGCTATACATACTCTTAAAGGTCAATTAAAAAAATAAGAAAACAATCTAATCTTAAATATGGGCCAAAAAAAAAAAAACCTATAGAGACATCTCACCAAAGAGATATATAGATTGCAAATAAGCAACACAATTTTCCAAAAATATTTGACACCATTTTTTTGTTAGGAAATTCCAAATTAAAATAAAAATAAGAGATTATTACATACCTATTAACACGGCCAAATCCAAAGCACTCATAATACTAAATGCTGTCAAGGATGTGGAGCACCAGGAATTCTCATTCACTGATGGTGAGAATGCAAAATAGCACAGTCACTTTGAGAGATAGTTAAGCATTTTCTTATAAAACTAAGCATGATCTTACCATATGTATTAGTCCATTTTCACACTGCTGATGATGACATACTGGATAATTTATAAAGAAAGGGAAGTTTAATGGACTCACAGTTCCATGTGGCTGGGGAGGCCTCACAATCATGGCAGAAAGTGAAAGGCACATCTTAAATGGTGGCAGGCAAGAAAGAAAGGAAAGCCAAGTGAAAGGATAAACCCCTTATAAAACCATGAGATCTCATGAGACTTATTCACTACTATGAGAACAGTATGGGGAAAATCACCCTAATGATTCAGTTATCTCTTACTGGGTCCCTCCCACAATACATAGGAGCTATGGAAGATGAGATTTGGATTGGGACACAGACAAACCATATCACCATACTATACAGAATTGTGGTCTTTGATATTTGCCTAAATGAGCTGAAATCTTAGGTCCACACAAAAACCTACCCAGGAATGTTTATATTTATAGCAGCTTTTTCATAATTGCTGAAACTTTAAAATGATAAAGATGTTCTTCAGTAGGTAAGTAGATGAATAAACTGTGGTATATCTAGACAAGGGAATATCACTTATAGCTAAAATGAATTAATATAAAATTGAAAAGACATTGAGGAAACTTAAATGCACATTACTAAATGAAAGAAGGAAATCTGAAAAAGCTACATGCTGTATGATTCCAACTATTTCTCATTCTGGAAAAGGCAAAACCATAGTGACAGCAAAAAGGTTAGTGGGTTGTTAGGGGTTAGGAGAAAGGGAGGAAAAGGCAGAGCACAGAGAATTTTTAAGACAGTGAAACTACTTCAGTAGTAGATATACGTCAATTATACATTTGTCAAAACCCATAGAATGTAGAACATGAATGATACCTAATGTAAACTATGGACTTTGGGTGATAAAGATGTGTCAATGCAGGGTCATCAATTGTAACTAAAATACAACACTGGTGTTTAAATAGTGGGGGAGGCTGTAAGTGTGTAGGGGAAGAGAGTTTATAAGAACTTTCAGTACTTTCTGCTCAATTTTGCAGGGGAACTAAAACTGGTCTGAAAATTTAAGACTAATAAAACTTACATAAAATATATTATTAATGTCTTAAAAATTATAGAATCCATAAATATCACTACCTTAGCCCTTCCCCCTTTAGTGAAACAATTTTATGTAAATTAGTTCAAATCAATGAATGTTCATTAAGTTGCATATATTTTGTTGGAATTTATTTTTATCATTTTGAAGCTGAGGCATATTCTCACTGTGTTCTATTAAATTTAACATATTTTGAAGCAATGTTAACCCATGAACTGTAATATAATGGTAAACATGACAGATCCCTCTTCCTAAACAAGCTCACAATGTCATAGGAAAGACTGTAATGTTCATAAATACTTTCCAGTATCATAGAGTTTACACAGTAATAAAAGGTTTACCCTGTACAACAGCTGCTCCTAAATGGGCCAGTTGGGGTGAAAAAGGCTTCAGCTAAATTTAAAATGTTAATTTGGCAATGTCAGAGAATGTTCTCTTAACAATCTCGTTTCTGTATAACCTAACAGAACCAGAACAGAAAGAGAGAACATTGCCCTCTTTCTACAAAGTAGCCAATTTGACAACACTGAATGCTCAAACATTTATTCGTTTTGATTGAATATATTTTTATTTACTGATATATTTGGTGGAAGCACAGCTTAAACAGGAAAGACATATTTTTTTCTTATGTTAAATTGCGGAGTAACAAAGGCTGGTTCAGAGCATCCTCAGTGTTTTCAGTACCACAGGCTCCTTCTATCTTTCTTTGCATTACAACATGCTTTATGTAGCTCCGTTGATGAAGGTTGGCTCCTGGTTATAACATGGAGTCCTTGTAACTTCAGCCATTCCATCTTCTTTCTGGGAGACAAAAAAAAGAAAACAGGAGAGCCAAAAGCTTTCTTTTTAAATAAGTTGTTAAATAAGTTGTTTGTTGAAGTATACCACTCATGTATAAATAGTTCAAAAATCAAAGTATACTAACTCAATTATTTTTCCAAAATAAATTCATCCATGTAATCAACACTCAGCTTAAGAAACAGAACATTACCAGCACCCAGAAGACTCTCATGACCCTTCCCAGTCACTAATTCGCTACACTGCCTTCTCGAAATACAAATTAATTGTACCTATTTTTTAAATTTAGCTGAATAAAAATATTATAGTATATGCTCATTTGTGTCTTGCTTTTTGTATGCAACATTATAATTGTGCATTCAGTCATGTTAATTAGTAGAGTGTTATTTATTTATTTGCCAATGTAAAATAGTATTTCATTATGTGCAGTAAAATTTTACCATTTTACTATTACTAGACATTTGGGTAGTTTCCACAACTAGGCTATTGCAAGAAATACTGCTATAAAGATTTCTGTCCATGTCTATTGTAAAATAAGTAAATAGTGAAATAAGAAACAAGTAATAGTTTTACTATTTACTTATTTCTGTTTGGTATATGCCTGCAACTGAAAACCCTGAATCATTGGCATATGTTAATCAATTTTCTCAAGAGATTGTATCAATTCACATTTGCACCAGCAGTAATGAGAGAATTCCAGTTGCTCCAGATTCTTCTTAACACTTTGTATTTTCTGTTTTTTAATTGTCTTTTGGTAGAGGTGTGATAATATTCTACCATGATTTTTAACTCGTATTTCCAGATGATTAATAAGACTAAGCCCCATTTTTATGCTAAAGAGTAATTCAAATACTCTCTTTTATAAAATGGCATAGTATTTTTACTATTTTATGTTGTAGCATATGATTTTTCTTATTGATATGTAGGATGTTTAAAAATAATCTCTATATGAGTCCTTGAGTTAATACATTAGATATTTGTATTACAAATGTTTCACATCATTAGTTACTTTCTTAAACTCTTAATTGCTTCCAATAGATAGAAATTCTTAAATCTGAATTTGTCTATTATTTCTCATTCATAGTTACTGGTTACTACATTGTTACTCTTATTTTATATAATTTGTCTGTCTTAAGGTCATGAATAGAATGTTCCATCATATTTTTCTGGAATGTTTATTGTTTTATAAACCATCAGTAACGAGTTTCTGTATATGATGAGATACACAGTAAAAGTTCATTTATTTCCACATAGATAACCAATTGACCTAGCACCATTTATTGAAAATAGCATTTTTACTCACCATACTGCATGATACCTTTTCTATAAATCAGGCGACTCTATATGTTTAAGCTACTATTTCATTCTCTTTTCAGTTTTATTTGTATATTTATTATTACATCTATTTCTTAGGTCTTAATTATTGTAACTTTACAATAAATCTGGGAGTATAAATCTTTCAGCTTTATTTTTTTATTTCAAAATTGATGTAGCTATTCTTGACTTTGGATATAAACTGTAGAATATGCTGTGCAATTTCTGCCAAAAGAAAGCTTGATGTGATTTTCATTAAATCTATGAATTAAATTGGGGAAACTAACATCTTTACAATAGTGAATTATGTGGTTCACTGTTGTGAACCATGGTTCAAAAACCATGAACATGATCTATGTTTTATTTTGTCTCTTTTAGTTTTCTAAATGATGTTATGTTTTACTTTAGAAGACATGTATATCTTTTGGTAGATTCCTTTCTGCATATTTGATATCTAAAATGTTGTTGATTTATATAAAAGTTATATATATATAATATAAAACTTTAATATTTATTGCCACTGTAAATAAATGTAATTTATTTTCATATATTGACCTTGTACCCAGTTATGTTGCTAAGTCCATGCATTAATTCTAATACCTTGAGACTAGATACTTTAAAAAATCTTACAGGCAAAATCATGTCGGGTGTAAAAAATACGTTTTGTTTCTTCCCTTAGATTCCATATCTATCTGAATGTTTTCCATACGGTAAGCATATTTATCATTTAGGAATGATACAGGCCATGAGGACCATAAACCACTTCTAACAGTGGCTTAAACATAGAGAATTATTTTCTCACATAGTTGACAGTTTTTGCATAGCTGCTACCATTGGCTCAGTGGTTCAAAAGTCAGAGTCAGGCCATCAGTGGTACTCTAGGCCTGTTCTTAATGATATCAATATGACTGAAGCAAACATATGCATCACTTAAGATATCAGAGAACAGAATAAAGCATATATATATATATACACACACATATATATATACACACACACATATATATATATATATATATATACATACACACACACACAGATCTTTATTTTAAAAAATCCCAAAAATCTTCAACAGAATTCTTATGTCTTATTGGCCAGAACTATCTAGCATGAATATTTCCAGTTAGCAGAAAAGGATAGAGAATAATTTTAAGTCCCAGTGAAGGAATGGATAGGGACAAAGTATTTGCTAATTATTATTATTTTTTTGAAACAGAGTCTCACTTTGTTGCCCAGGCTGGAGTTCAGTGGTGACTTGTCAGCTCACTGCAACCTCTGCCTCCTGGTTTCAAGCAATTCTTTACCTCAACCTCCTGAGTATCTGTGATTACAGGGGCCCACCACAATGACTGGATAATTTTTTTGTATTTTTAATATAGATGGTGTTTCACCATCTTGGCCAGGCTAGTCTTGAACTCCTGACCCTTGTGACTCACCGGCCTCAACTTCCCAAAGTGCTGGGATTACAGGCGTGAGCCACCGCACTCTGCCACAAATTACTTTTACATCAGCAAACAATTCCTGGCAGCTGAAGTCTGTTTTCTAATATTTCATTTTTGTTTTGGTAAAATTTTTTGATGATGACCAGACTTTGAAAATAGCTATTAAGTAACTTGCTCACTATCATACATAATTACAGTACTGATTTTAAATTAATCATGAGTTATTTTTATCATATTATGCAATGCTGGTCAGATTTTTTCCATTCCATGTTCTCCTTGTAGAGTTACATTAAATTGCAGCAAGAAATGCATGATTGTGGAGAAGCAGTATAGTTGAAAGCTGAGATTCTGTAATCATGAAGAGGGCTATATGTAAATCTTTGAACCATGTATTGTTTTTGTGATATTCAACAAGTTATTGCACCTTTCTCAGCCTCAGTTTCTTCTAGGCATCCTGCTCTCTATTTTGCAAGATTTTATAAATACCACATGTAAAACAATCAGCCTACTGCTTGGCAAATGGTAAACATAACAAAAAATGAATAAATATCATCATTATGATTGTTCTGTAACAATTGCATTAAGCCTTCAGATAAATTATCTTTTTTTCTGAAATGAGGCAATGTATAAAAATACAAATAAATGTAGTAAAAACAGGTCACTGATCAAAGGAAAATAAAATACTCCCAATAAACAATTATATATCTTTTCTACAATTTTAAATAAGCAAATATTTAAGGCATTTAAATGTCATAACTGGAGATTCAGAAGGTTGACTGAAAGTCAAAGCAAAGCAATCAACACAGTCTGTGAATTTCTTTTTCTTTTCTTTCTTTCTCCTTTCTTTATCTTTTTCTTTCTTTCTTTCTTTCTTTCTTTCTTTCTTTCTTTCTTTCTTTCTTTCTTTCTTTCTTTCTTTCTTTCTTTCTTTCTCTTTCTTTATCTATTTTGATGTTTGAATGGTTTCATTTACAAACATCTCACTCTGTAAGCCTCTGCAGGTATTTCTAGCTTCCTAGGGGCCACTGTCCCATTTCATCTATAATTTGGATCACAGTTCTGTTCGTTGTCACACACATCATATGAACTGCTTTTCATGCTATTTTTATCCACAAAGCTTTTCAGAATTTAATGGCAGCTCTATATATGGCAACTTTAAAAAGATCTGCCAAAGATATAATCCATAACATTGTAGCTTTCCTTTAGAGTGACTCCCTGACCAGGAGTCCCCATAGAGAAATGTGCTTCCACTCACATATTGAAAGTACTTCTGTATTGAACATCATTTCAGTGCTATAAAAACCAAAGTTTGGTATCATAGCTTTTAGTCATGTGAATTTCTATCCATTTGGCTAAATCTCTTTCTCTGTCTCTCTCTTTCAGTTCTTTCAATGTAATTGTTATAAAAATTTGGGTAAAGTAGCAGTGGGGGAAGATATGATAATCTGATTAAAGTTATGCACACTCTTTCCATAAAAGTTATATGTATGTATAAACACATTTTGGTGTGTAATTTTAGAGATTTTGATATGTGTACACACACACACACACAGGCAAACAGACACACACTTTGGTATGTAATTTTAAAGATTTTTCCTATCTTGTGAAACCTGGAGGTGCCATAGATGGCAGAATAAAGCCTGTGAGTCGAATATGTCCTCTTTCAGGCCATTTTCTTACCTCTGGAAAAAAATCTGCCACTGCTATTTCTGTCCATTGGTGTTGTTTACTAAATGAAATGAAAAAAATTATCTGAAGCCTGTAACAAAGCACGCAAATAGAGAAGCATTTTCATAGGTAATCAGTGAAAAGGAACATCATTCCAAGGAATCTGAAAACCTAATTCTCCTGATGTTTTACTCATGGCATTTATTTTCTATCCTCACTACTCACTCATATTCTAGCTTCCTGCATCAAACTATTGACAGAAAGGAGAAAATATCTCTTTCCTAGAAATTGTATCTTTTGTGTGACTATCCTCTATAATTCCCTCCCTGTCTGTCAACTGTACGTTCTAGGCCATGAGATATTCAACAAACACAATCCCGATGCCTTTTCTTCTAGAGACCTCTATTTTACAAAACAAATTGCTTACAACGGTGCTCCCCCTCTGGCTAATGGGCACCCTGGGGAAATGTTGTTGGCTTTGAGACTCACCAAATATTTCCAACAAATAACGGTGCTGAAGCCAATGAAATCTGATAGTAGCAAATATTATTCAGTGATCTCTGAATGGAATAGATTCATATTACTCTTCCCTTTAGGGTACGAAGGAAAAGGACATATTGGGATGTATGAACTGCAGCCACATATAAGCAAATGATTTCAAAAAGTAGTGGAGCATTTCATGTTCTCTGGAGTCAAATGGGAGTACTAACCTGTCAAGCTTAGTTGCAGTGGTAATGGGTTTCTCTTTGGGGACCACAATATACTTCATTTGCTTCCCATTTGGTTTGCTGATACAGCAGCCATATCCTGGCAGGTGCTGCCAGGGACTGCCAGAGGGATGAAAGCAGACATAAATTACACTTCTCTATTGGGTTCTCAGACCAATAGCAAGAATTAATGTTGCCCTGTGAAGACCAAAGTGCTTCCTAGGAACCTCAGGAAACCAATACATCACTGATGGTGCCAGCAAGAATTCTATTTGAAAACAAAGCTTAGTGAGTAGCAAGACAAGAAAATGTAGGGAAGAAAACTGCTAATAAAAAAATCAGAAGTGTCCTGAATACTGGAGTTCAAGTATTTTAACCATGCTGCTCTGTTTCTATTAAGATAGATAAATATTCAGTTCAAAGTCATTTAAAGAAATTAAACATATATTTACTGTGCACCTACTGTATGCCACACATGAGGGAAAACATGTACAAAACATAGTTAATGACATCTAAAGCTTAGAATTTACTGTGGAAAAAGGAATAAATAATTATTTCCAAAAATGATGTATTTGGTGAAAGGTTAAACACAGAATGCTGGGAAAACAACAAGAATGGCACTTATCACAACCTCAGGGAAGTTGACAGAGGACACCTAGACCCAGGAGACATGGCTGCTAAGTCAAATTTTAATGGATGAGCAGAGAGAAGGTAGATAATAGGGAGATGAGAGGGATGATGAAAACATACAAAAGCTATTACTATATTCGAATTGTCAGAGTACGTAAAATAATTGTGCATTAAAGGAAAAAAAGAAAGAAAAGGATAATCCAGGAATGCCCTAATTGTGGTATAAAGTCTTAAAATAAAGACCTTACATACTTCTTTAACATCTGGGGAAAACCAAGATGAACTCAAATGTCCTAGCACAAGTGCAGCTCACACTGTGTTCCCATGCATAAGGTATCATAGCCATGCCATCTTCTTTATCATGGAGACCAAGAACACTGCCTGCTTACTTCTGTGTAGAAGATTTCGGTTTCTTACCAGCCCAGAGAACTAGTCAAACAAGAAAATCACATTTTCCCATGGGAACCAAGGTTTAACCTCTCCTCCTAATACTATAAAGCCTAACTCCCAAAGCCCCCGCTTATTCACCCATCTGCCGAGGACAATCCATTTGTGGTCCTGCCTACCATGGTGTCATTATCACCCAAGCTGTGAGCTATGTCATGAATAAGCTGCCATGGACCTCATCTGTCCAGCATTGGGTGCTGTGTACTCAATCATCTTCATAACTCTAGGACAGGAATTCCTCTTTTACCGATGGGGTGAAGAGACTATGAATAAACACTACCTTGGGCGACCAGGTGATATTATTCCCATTGTTGTACAAAACGTTCAAGGACAAATAGGTTTATTGTTTATTTGTATGGTAAGAGTGAAGGTGGTGATTGATGAGGAATGTAGAAATTCAGTTTAAGCATATAGCAGTGGTTAAGCTTGTAGAAAATAAAAAGTGGATGCAATTTGCTTATATGAACGTGGGATAAGAGAGAAAGAGAAGGGAGGATGCAGATGTCCGTGAAAACATTTGCAGGTTGCTCGCTGATAAATGAAGAAAGTTACTGTCTAGCAACTTCCATTTGCTACTTGAGGTTAGAACAAGGGATCTGATACTGTTTGGCTGTGTGCCCACCAAAATCTCACATTGAATTGTAGCTTGTATAATCCCCACGTGTCATGGGAGGGTCCCTGTGAGGTATAACTGAATCATGGGGGTGGGTCTTTCCCATGCTGTTCATGTGGTAGTGAATAAGTCTTACAAGATGTGATAGTTTTATAAAGGGGAGTTCCCCTGCACACACTCCCTTGCCTGCCTCCATGTAAGACGTGACTTTGCCCCTCCATTCACCTTCCTCCATGATTGTGAGTTCCCCCCACCCCAGCAAAGTGGAATTCTGAGTCAATTAAACTTCTTTCATTTATAAATTACCCAATCATGATTATGCCTTTCTTAGCAGTGTGAGAACAGACTAATACAGGATCCTTGAGAATGATGGAGGATCTAGTTAGATGGGAGATCTGAGGAACATGGAGCAAGCTGAAAAAAGCTAAATAACTATGGTGAAGAATAAAACAGTGCATCTCTTAGGGCAGCTATGTTACCACCACCAAAATATTTTATTCTTTTTGATTTAACATGAACATAGTTAAATCAAATATTTTATTTGATTTAAAAGCATAAAATAAAAATAATTTATTCTTTTTTATTTAACATAGACATAGATTATTCACACTGTGTATAAAGTAACAATCCTAGCTTTAGAATTTTTGTAGGATAAATCAGAAGGATGCTAGGGAAGTTGATGAAAACAGCTGAGGCCAAGACTTTTGGAATTGTGTATACGAATACATATAGGTCTATATGCTGACATTTATATTGCTCTGATGCATGGCAGTTTATTTGTTAATTTGTAAAAGATTCTTGATTTAAATTCTTTTTAGATATATATTATCTTGTATTATATGATTAGGCTTTGTGTCCCTACCCAAAGGGACAAATCTCATCTTGAATTGTAGTTCCTAGGTGTTGAGGGAAGAACCTGGTAGAAGGTGATTGGATAGTGAGTGAGTTCTCAGGAGATCTGATGGTTTTATGTGTTTGGCAAATTCCTCTTTCTCTCACTCTTCTCTCTCCTGCCACCATGTGAAGAAGGTCCTTGCTTCCCTTTCACCTTCCACCATGATCATAAGTTTCCTTAGGCCTTCCAGCCATCTGGAACTGAGTCAGTTAAACTACTTTTCTTTATAAATTACCCAGTCTTGGATATTTCTTTATAGCAGTGTGAAAATGGACTAATACATTACTGTACTCTGAAAGAAATCTCTTGAAAAAAAATGCTTGGAGATAGAAATTAAGTATCAGAAGAAGAATAAGGAAAAAGAAGGAAATATGTGCTTCCTTGAAATGTAGAAAGTGTCTATTAAAAAATAAGATGATAAATGTTAAGGTTAATAATGGTAAAAAGCCTTGAAATGGAGAAAAAAATGTTAAGTGTGATGTAAAGCAAAGAGATATGGTTCATGATTTTAAATAAGTTTTCTCTTAAAGTGTTTCTTTGTTGCTTTTAAAAGAAAAGTTGCTTTATATGTTCATTTACAATGATATTTCAAGTATCTGCACATAACCGAAAGGTTAAGGATACACTTCCAATTTAAATACAAAGAAACAACCAACAAAAACAAACCTAAAACCTAAGCAAACAGTCAATAAATAAAACTGATTCAACAAAATCCTTAACATTGTGTTCGGGTGTTGTGGGTTCAATTATGTTTCCCAGGAAAGAAGCTGTGTTATTTTGAAGACCTAAACCCTGGGACCTGTGAATGTGGTCTTCTTTGCAAATAGGGCTTTTGCAGGTATGATCAAGGTAAGGTGAGTTCATACCGTGTTAGGATAGGACCTTTTCTATGATTGGTATTCTTAAGACAAAAAGAAAGTTTATACACAGAATAAACACAGAGAAAATACCACGTGACATTAGAAGTAGAGGTTTGGGTGATATATCTGCAAAAATTTTTGGCATTCACCAGAAGCTAAGAAGAGGGAAGAAGAAATGCTTCCCTATAGCCTTCAGAGAGCACAGCCCTGAGACTCCTTCATTTCAGAATGCTATCTCTGAGAACTGTGAGAGGATATGTTTGTATTGTCTTAAGCCACACAGTTATAACAGCCCTAGGAAACTAGTGCTTCAGGTGAAACATTCAAAAAGGCTTTCAGAAAGCCCAGCAGAAACATGAGACAAGCGTCTTTTCTGAGTTGCTTATTTGTTAAACCAGATGCTCTTGCTTTCTGAAGCATTCTATTTTTGCTGAGGTTTTCATCACCAAAGACCTCACCATTCCTTTTTGTTTTAGAAATGCCTCACTTCCAAATTCTATAATGAGAGCATTCCAGGATTAGACCAGCATACCAATCATTTCTACAGATTCAGAAACGTGTGTGTGTCTAGACTTAAAAGGGCCTTTACAAAGAATGAGCTCCGTTCCTCAGAAAACTTTTCCATCTAAACAATTTATTCAGCTTCAGTTCAACACATCTTCGTTTGTAGATTTTCTGCATTCCTTCCCCATTGTTCCACATTTCTGTATAGTGTCTACACAGGAAAAAAAAAGGGAAAATGGACAGAAAAAAAGGAGAAAGGAAAAAGGAGATGGATAGGAAAGGTGGGAGAAAGAGAAGAGAGAAGAATTTTCTTCAAAAAAAGGGAGATTTCAGCTTTGGCTGAAATCAAATGCTTGTTTTGATCAACTTGCATCAGTAAAACCACATTAGCTGTACTTATAAAAGTAGAAGACGATGGAGAATAAAGGTGGGGTGTGAGGCAAAGAACATTTTAACTCCTTATGCACCACAGTACATCTTTTTTTAAAAAAATTTGCTGTTAATAAGACATAGAATGACAATGAGAGATACTTTCAATGCAGGTATCCTTTGAGGTTCTGAGCAGCAGTTTAGCAAGAATATCACACCCCCAAAGTACTTCCTTGAATTAAAAAGTTCCAGTTCAAATATTTAAAATACTCCACTCCATTTTATCTCCATAAGGTCCTGGCTATGTATATCCCACATATTCAACTCTATCAACCCCAACATGGAAAACGCTATTGAGAGATGAACAATAAAGTAATGAAAAGTACCATAGTCTTTCAACAGATAAATGCTACAAAATACAACATTCAGTGAGTATCTATTACATTATTACATCCTGGGTTAATAAGAATGTGTGCCCTCTGCAAAAAGATGAGATATAAAAGAGATTTTGAAAACCTCCCATTTGACTCAAAGATCTCTTCATATTATTTGTATTCTTAGTCAGGTTTCTTCTCTTCTTTCACTCAAGCTCTCCTAAGGCCTAATGTTCAGGCAAAACAAATTTTATTTTAATGACATTATAATTTTTAGATGACATATCTTAAATTCCTAAGGATGCAACATTTCCCCAAGAATGTAGGTGCATTATTCTGTTGTCACTTGAGTTTGGAGGAATATCTAGAGGATCCATATGTCACCGACCAGAATTGCAGGCTAAATTGTCGAGGCAAAGCTAAAACTTCTTTGAAACATTAGGCAGAATTTAATTTAGTCTTTCCTACTCAGCTCCTTGACCCCTACTGGGAGACATGTCTACTTTGTAAAATGAGCCTAAATTTATGAATCATCCACTTGACACTTAATCATGTAAATTAATGACACTTGATAAATATGCCTTTTGCAATTGCAATGATGACTAAACTGTGTGTTTTGTTAACTGCGCCATTTATAGCTCACTGATTTTGAACTGGATAGAACACAAGTTTATTTGTTCTATAAATGCTTTCAATGCCATTTCTCTGTCTTTGAGTTTAAAATAACTTTATCTATCCAGGGGACTTCTTTATTGAACACTTTTTAAAACCCTCATCAGATATCATCTCTTACCAAATTTTTAATACAATGTATGTTTACTTCTCAGTAAAGACACAGCCAGATAAATTAGAACAAGAAGTTCTTTAGCTACATCTAGCTTCTGACTAGTTGGATGTTACCCCAATTTGCCTCCCTACAGAATAAGCAACAAAATAATAGCAGAAACACCACTCTAGGAAACTGATGTGCTATTTATCTACTCTCCTGTTAAATAGCTCTACTTTGTTGGAGTCAATTTTAACCAATCTATTTTGACATCTGCTCCCTGGTTATATCCTAATACCTCTGTCATCCTCGCTCAATCATCAATTTGCTTTGGCTCCAAGGTGATAGTGTTTCTTTCAATCTCACTCCTGTCATTATTCTGAGATTTTTCCATCCCTGATGATAACACATACAGCTGCCTATCCTCACCTGTACCTTAGGAGTCTCAACCAATGGCCTTCACCTTTCCAACACTTTTCCCCATAGTGGCTATTGGCTTTTCCATCTCTAAAGTCTTTGACTACAATCACTAATATTCCACTTCATCAATCACATTAATTTTTTTGATATCAATAATTCTGGTAATTTTATTGTATCACATTCTGATTGGTAACCCCTCTTTTTCTCATTAGAATAATAATTTACTGTTAGGTAGCCTTGCCTAATATTTAATCATCTGAATCTTTTACCAACTTCTCCAAATTCCAAATTTCATTGATTCTTTCTACCTCAAAATTTTTGATCTTCAAGAGATCATAAAATTTAACTTTCTCTCTCTCTCAAGTGGAAAACAAGTTCAGAAAAAAAGTACATTTTTGTATAGATTAGCATTGCAGTACAAGTTTCGTTTCTCTTCAGGTCCTCACTGTCATCTGGCAATTGTCTTACATGGTCCTGGTCAACACCTCCACTCTTCTAAGAAAGTAGATTTTTTGTCATAGTCTTCAAAACTCTCATTCTAAAACTTGGTGCATTTATAAGAAATTTATCTGTGGGAAATTGTGAAGACATCATGGGTATAAACACTCATTTTCCTGTCCTTAAACCTATATTCTCATATGCAGTCACCTTAACCTTCTTCTTCTCTAACATCTTGATCTTGATAGGAACCACTACCTTTATTACCTTTATTTTATTACCTTATTTTTGTCTGATTTTTCTTTCTGAACATATTGTTTCCTTTGGCCTCTTCTTTTTGTTTGACTTTTCTTTCTGAACACAATAGCATCTTCCTATTTCTTGAATAAAAGGAGGAAATCATCTTTGAATACCATGCATTCCTATGTGGACTGCTTCTTATCTCTAAAATGAAGATTCTTAAAAATTTACATCACTCTTAGTACTTCTTGACTCCAAAGCCCTTTGGAATATGCTTTTTTGTCATTCCTACTGCTTCCTGAAAAGGAATAATGTGTCAGTCACAAATGGTTTTAAAACTCCTGAAACTGATAGGTTCGTATGATACTTCCATATCCTTTGACCTAATTGACATTTTCTATCTCCTCAACATTCTCTTTGATCTTCAACAGGAGGCATTTTTGAGTTTGCTTTTGTGTTAATGACTATTACCTTTTAATATGTTTGTGAAATGTTCTATTTCTATTTGCCAAATTCATGTGGTTGATTTTATGGTTCTGAACAAGATTTGGAGTTTATTCGTATGCACATTAATCCCCTTACACACTTTGAATGCCTTCTGACAAACATCTCACCTTTGCTCCAAATCCTTACAACTAAATACCTACTGTATATCTTTGCTTGGGGATGTGCATCCCAGTCATAACTTTACTATCTCCCTGTATTATTTACACCTTTCAACGACATTGGGAAAAAAAAAACTTCCACTGTCTATATTTCATATGAAAATGTTTGGTGTAATCATATAATTGCAATGTTAACCTTGGTGGTAGTATCCTAAGAAAGATCTACCTCTATGGTAGGAGAAAGAAGTAACTGAAAAAAGTTGTTGAAAACATGCCACCGCCTATCCATTTGCAGTATGAGAAGAAGGCATGACGTTCTTCTTTCCTCTATTGCTAATTGTCTTAGCTGTAATTTTCTATAGTTTGTGGCACAAAGACTTAGAAATATTATTTTAATAAGAAGAATAATTCCAAGAAGCAAGTACAAGGTACAAGGGAATAGATGAAGGGATAGCTCTTGCTAGAATATTAGCAACAGTCAAGTTTCTTCAAGTATGATTGACTGAGCAATCAGTTCTTTGCTGACTCCTAGAAAAAACATCTCAGGACTTTTGTGGGGTTGTGGGAGAGAGGAATATAAAAGTTCCCCTCTAGTATTGGTATTTACAATTGGCTAAAGATTCCTCAATCAAAGAGTTAACTACCTTGCTTTTGAGCATTTTCCATAGTAAAAATGGCCATGAGAATGAGGAATCTGAAGTTATGTTAACAGAAAACTCTTGTACTCCTAGTCAGAGCCTCGCTGCAGGCAAGCAGCAAGTTTCTGTCAGCTGAACCTTGTTAGAAATCAATCAGATCCAATACAGAACCAGAATAAGATGGTAAGGTAAAGCAGCTGAAGTGTTGCTTAAGTTGTCTGCATCAGCCACACTTATCTGCAAACTTACTAATCATAATTTCAGCCTGCTGCTGTTACAGAACATGAAAAGAAGAGGGAAAAGAGCAGTGGTGATCATTCTTGACTGTAAGGTTATAGTGACTTAGCATTTGGACTCTGGAGCTGGCAGTTATTTAAGAAAACTTACAGGTCCTAGTATAAATACTACAGGAATTGAAAGGATGAAAAAATAGATATTATTGATGATTTGATGCCAATAAAATTCAATTACCTACATAAAATAGACAACACTTGGAATACTCATATTACCATAATGGATACAAGAAGAAATAGAAAGTCTGAAAATCCCTTTATCTGTCAAAGAAATTCAGTTCTACAATACCCACAACTGAAAGTTCTTGGCCTAGACAGATTCACTGTAGAATTCTGCCGAATATTTTAAGGAAGAAATAATGCCAATATTAAATACTTTTTATTTCCTAATATGAGCATGTACAGTGAATTTCCCTAAAAGGGTTTGTTATGGACTGAATGTTTGTGTTACCTCAAACTTCGTATGTTGAAATTTAATTTCCAATGTGCAGTAAATGGGGCCTTTAAGATGTAATTAAGTCTGAGAGCTCCACCCTCATGAGATTAGTGCTCTTATAAAAAGAGGTCAGAGAGCTAGCTTGTTCTCTTTCTGGCCTTTCAAGAATACAGGAAGTCAGAAGTCTTCTATACAGGAGGTCCTCACTAGAACCTGGCCATGCTGATGTCTTCGCCTTATAATTCCAGCCTTCAGAACTGTGAGAAATAAATTTCTGTTGTTTATAAGTTACCCATCTGTGGTGTTTTGTTATAGCAGCCTGGATTAGCCAAGATGGATTACTTTATACAGGATAATTTTCGGTATATTTGTTTTAATATTAATTGGGTTTGAAATGTTTTTTAATTTCTCTTATGATTTCTTTGATGTGTGGGTTATTTAGAAGCGTAATTTTCAAATATTTTGAGGATGCTCCAGATACCCATTTTTAAATTTTCTTTTCCTAATCTAGTTCTTATGGAAAAAAACATTATTTAATTATTTGGAAGTTTATCAACTATATTTATCAACCAGATTATCAACTAGTTTATCAACTATATTTACATTGTGAAATAATAAAGCAATTGAAATCATAGAAGCCAAGAGTAGAATGGTGGTTATAGAGGCCAGGGTGAAAGAATAAAAGAGTAGTCAAAGGATATCGCAGGTTTTTTTTGTAAATTATATTGCACAGCATTGTGAATATAGTTAATAATAGAGTATTGTAAATTTTCAAATCGCTAAGAGAGCAAATTTCAAAGGTTTCACCACAAAAAACGTTGAGTATTTGAGGTGATGAGTATATTAGCAAACTTGATTTAATTATTCCACATTGTATTCATGAATTATAACATCAATTTTTACCCAATAGATGTATACAATTATAAATTTTCAACTTACAATTTTTAAAAAAGACATTTTATGGCTAAGCATATGATCTACCTTAGTAAGTGCTAAAGATGCATTTGAAAAGAATGCTTATACTGCAGTTTTCAAGTATGATGTCCTGTAAACGTCAGCCACATTCAATTTTAGGAGAGTAGTATTCAAAGTTTTTATAACTTTTCTGATTTTTAACTTGTCCTATCAAATACTGAGGAAGACTAAAATTTCAAACATAATTCTGATTATATCCATTTTTCCCTTTTGTTCTGTTGTTTTTGCTTTTTGTATTTCAGGCTCTGTTATTGGCACCTGTAAGTTTAAGACTGTTACATTTTCCTGATGAATTGACCATTTGTCATTAAGATATGCTCTTCTTTATCTCTAGTGAGACTCCTGTCTTGAACTCTACTATGGTGTAATTAATATCGTCATTCTACCTTTCTTAAGCTGTTTTACTTTGTGTCTTATTTTTTCTTTTTACTTTTGACCGATCATTTTATTTATACTTGAAGTAAGTTTTTAAAAGATACTTGTCCTGTAAACAAAAGCTATAGCTACATATTTCTTCAAAGTAGACCACCTTCTGCCTGAGTTGCAAATCAGAGCCCTTTGACAGGATTTTAGAAGAATCTTAGAAGTCCTGCTTACCAGCCAAGAGATCTAAAAAGTAAGCTGTTAAGATTACAAGATGTTATATTCAACAGAGAGGGTTTATGTGGCCCTTATTTAAATCTGTCTTGTATTTTAACAAAGTATCTTAAAGTTGTATTCCTTAAATCTATACATCTAAATCAAGTTGTTACTAGTTATGACCTGAATTTAATCCTTGTCCTGAAGTCATTTCTTCTACCTGAGAAACTGAGAATAAATTCAGTATTTCCTTGTTTGATGATATTTCCTCTAGATTCTGATTGGAAACTGAACAATCACATTACTTCCTCTCTCTCTCTCTCTCTCTCTCTCTCTCTCTCTGCTCATATCTCATCATAAGCTTTTAATGTAAACCAGTTGTTACTTTAGTTTACATTTGTATAAATGTGTGAGGTGTAAGTGTAATTTTGTTACATGCATAGATTGCATAGTGGTCAAGATAGGGCTTTTAGGATATCTATCACATAAATAATATACATTGTACCCATTAAGTAATTTCTCTATCCACCCATTCTCTACTCCTTCAGCCTTCTGAGCCTCCATTGTTTATCATTCTCCTCTCTATGTCTATGTGTTCACACTTTGTAGCATCCATTTATAAGTGTGAACATATAATATTTTACTTTCTGTGTCTGGCTTGTTTCACATAAGATAATAACTTGAGTCCCATCATGATGCTGCAAAAGACATAATTTTAACAGAATTAGAAAAAACATTCTAAAGTACATATGGAACACCACCCCCCCCCCAAAAGCCCACATAGCTAAATAAATCCTAAGCAAAAAGACCAAAGCCAGAGACATCACATTACCTGACTTCAAATTACATCACAGTGCTATGGTAACCAAAACAGCATGATATTGGTAGAAAAATAGACAAATAGATCAATGGAACAGAATAGAGAACCTAGAAATAAAGCCACATATCTACAGTTAACTATTCTTTGACAAAGTTAACAAAAGCATACACTGAGGAAAGGACATCTTTTTCAATAAATGGTGCTGGAAAATTGGACATCTATATGCAGAAGAATGAGACTGGACATGGATCGCTCACCATATACAGGAATCAACTGAGAATGGGTTAACTACTTAAACACAAGACTCTAAACTATAAAAATACTAGAAGAAAGTCTACAAAAGTGCTTTTGAACATTTCCCAAGGCAAATAATTCAGACTTAAACCCCAAAATATATGTAACAAAACCAGAAATAGACAATTGAAACTTAATTAAACTAAAACACTTTTGTACAGCAAAAGAAATAATTAGAGTGAACAGACAACCTACAGAATGAGAGAAAATATTTGCAGACTATTTATCTGACTGGGTACTAATATCCACAATACACAAGAAACTCAACAGAACAATAAGATCAAAATCTAATTAAAAAGTGGGCAAAGGATATGAATAGATAATTTTCAAAAGAAGACAGACAATTGGCCAACAGGTTTATAAAGAATGCTCAATGTCACTAATCGTTAGAGAAATGAAAATTAAAACCACAATGATATATCTCATCTTATACCAATCATAATGGTTATTGTATAAAAAAGAAGATGCTTGCAAGTATGTAGAAAAAAGGGAAACCCTGTGTACTATTAGAGGAAATGTAAGTTAGTGTAGCCTCTATGGAAAACAGAATGTCAATTTCTCAAAAAACTAAAAGTAGAACTACCATGCCATTCAGCAATCCCAGTACTGGCTGTCTACCCAAAGAAAATAAATCAATATATCAAAAAGATAACCTGCACTTATATGTTTATTGCAGGACTATGTGTGATAACAAAGATATGGAATAAACCTAAGTGTCCATAAGTGGTTAAGTTGAAAAAAGAAAATGTGGTATATATACACTATGAAGTACTATTCAGCCACAGAAAGAATGAAATCATGTTTTTTTCAGGTGATGCCTCAAACGCTCAGCCTGGAACTCTCTTTAGCCACATAAGCAAGTTTATTTTGCATATTTATTCTTACCTACATATTACTGATCATTCACCACCACATAAAACAAGAAGCCTTTTTTATTCTAGCCTCCAATGAAAATATCCTTTCTGTTTTTCCAAACTATCACTGAGTCGCTCCTCAAAGTCTTCCAGCTTCGGCTTCTTTCTGCTGCCCTTTTCTAAAGTCAATAGCACATGTTTTATGAGTGGCCACTTCCTAGTGTATATTTCTGTTTTAGTTGTCTTTTACAGTGAAAATATCATAAAACATTAGTGTAATAGTCAAACAAAAATTGCACAAAAGTTAAGCAGGCAAAGATGACTTTATCAAAACTATTACGATAGGGGAGACAGACTGAATTCAACACTGCTAATCAGAAAAGTTTTTAAGAGTAGGAGAGAGGGATATTGTAAGTCATTTGTGTTTGCTAATTGGCCTTCCCCAAACGAAGATAAACTTTCTCCTATCTTGATGACAAGAAGTAAATGACATAAAGTGTGCTACCTACTTTGATTATTACATTTTAAAGAGATGACATGTAGGTCCTTGAGAAAAGCATTCCCTGTTTCTTAAAACTGGCAAGAGACTAGTAGGGAGGTTTATATATTTTCAAAAAGATGGAAGAAAGAATTTGCAATTATATGTTTCCTAAGGTAAATGTTCTAAGAAAAAAGAGGTCAAAGGCTTATAATCAGAAAAAAGCCCAGCTAAAGTTTAATCAAACTGAGGAAAATATTCAGACTATCTTGGTCAGACTAAAACAATTTTTTTCTTTTCTTTTTTTTTACTATTTGTAATTTGACTTGGATCAGTGAAGTGACTCTCCTCTTACATGCAGTGTTGGCTAGGGCTGCAGATCCTGGTGACAAGACTGTGCTGAAGGTCTCAAGACATCATATTTGCCTGTCTGGTATCTCAGACGGATTGCTGGAACAACTGGCACCCTTTCTTTCCCCCATGTGGTCTTAGATGCTCTTTCTCCTCATACAGTTTACCCATGTGATCTCTTCAGTGGAGGGTGAGAAGTCCTATATGGTGTCTCCAAACTGTCTCAAAATTAGGTCTGCAACTATCATGTTATTACTTCTACCACATTTTATTGGTTAAATAGAGTCACAAAGCCATCAGAAAATCAACACTGGGCTAATACTGGTAATCCCAGCACTTTGGGAGCCTAAGGCAGGAGGATTGCTTGAGGCCAGGAGTTTGAGACCAGCCTGGGCAACACAGGGAAACTCTGTCTCTACAAAAAAAATTAAAAATTAGGAGGTGTGGTGGCATGCATCTGTGGTCCTGGCTAATTAGGAGGCAGAGATGGGAGGATTGCTTAAGGATGAAATGTTGAGGCTGCAGCTACAGGAAGGTACGATCCCACCACTGTGCTCCAGCCTGGGCAAAAGTATGAGCCTCCAAAAAAAAAAGAGAGAGAGAAGAAAGAGAAAGAAAGAAAAGAAAGAAAGAAAGAAAGAAAGAAAGAAAGAAAGAAAGAAAGAAAGAAAGAAAGAAAAGAAAGAAAGAAAGAAAGAAAGAAAGAGAAAGAAAGAAAAGAAAGAAAGAAAGAAAGAAAGAAAGAAAGAAAGAAAGAAAGAAAAAGAAAGAAAGAAGAAAGAAAGAAAGAGAGGGAAAGAAGAAGGGAGGAGGGAGGGAGGGAAGGAAGGAAGGAAGAAAGGATAAGAAAAAAAAAAGAAAAATCAATGTACTGAGTACAAAATCCAGGCAGTGTGGTTTATTGGGAGCCATCTCTCAAGACTAGCTACAACACAGATATAAAAAACTATTACATTATGATCAATTACAATTGTGATAGCTATGAAAATTAGTAAACACCATAACACAAAACACTTTGGGATTTTAAACAAATGTAATTTAGTAAAGTATGCCTCAGTGAGGTAAAATAAATTATATACTTTTGGCTGAACACAATGGCTCAGGACTGTAATCCCAGCACTTTGGGAGGCCAAGGAGGGTGGATCATGAGGTTAGGAGTTCGGGACCAGCCTGGCCAACATAGTGAAACCCCGTCTCTACTAAAAATACAAAAAATTAAATGGGTGTGGTGGCATGTGCCTATAATCCCAGCTACTCGGGAAGCTGAGGCAGGAAATTGCTTGAACCCAGGAAGTGGAGATTCCAGTGAGCCAACTCATGCCGCTGGACTCCAGCTTGGGTAACAGAGTGAGACTCTGTCTCAAAAAAAAAAAAAATACATACACGCACACACACACATACACACACACACACACACACACACATATGTATATATGTGTATATATATATATTCATATCAGTAGCATTATAAATGTTAATGGTCTTAGTCCCCCTCCAATTCCAAAATATCCTTCTCATTATATTTTCTTCTTTCTGTATGAAAGTCTATATGTCAGTTTAGTCTGTCTGACTGGTCAGCTGCTTTGGATTCCAGGATTAGGATTCTTACTCAGAATCCCAGATTGTTTGGCTGGATCCTCCAAAATTTTTCTAATTCTTGCCAATTTTTTAATATCTTTGACACTGAAACTTGTTCTTCGACCAACTGTCAGCTGGGTACCATAGAGTGGATGCCAAACATCGAGTGTGCATTCTTGTTCTCATGCTTGTGGGCAAGAAGCTTCTAAAATATTTTGGGTTTATCCTTCTGGCTTAGATACAAGTTCATCTTATGATTCAGTTGAAAACCTTCAGTAAGCAGTAAGTGGATTTATAGGAAAATATCAGCTCATGTGTGAAGCTTCACATCTTGGTTCAAGCATCAAGCAATGCTACATGAAATTACTGACTGGATGACTTATAAGAGATGCAGTCCTTGTGCATCTTACAGATATTTAGCAAATGTGTGAATATGTCTTCTTGGTGATACTTCAATATTGCTGATATATAACAAGAAAGTGTTCAATGTCTTAAGAAAACTAAAGTAAATCTCAAAAAATTTATTACTGGAAACATTTTTTTGGAAAAATTTAAATTAGAATTTGTTGGGAACAAGAAAAGGATACCTACTCCTGACACTTCTATTCAATATAATATTGGAAATCCTAGCCAAAGCAACGAAATCCTATAGACAAGAAAAAAATACATAAAAGACATAGAAAAGAAAGAAGCAAAATTGTCTTTGTTTGCAGATGACACTATCTTACATAGAAAATACTGAATACTCCACCCAAAAACTGTAAGAAATAATAAGTGAATTCAGTAAAGTTGGTGGATACAAAATAAACATGCAAACATCAATACTGTTTCTGTATACTAACATTGTCAGCAAATTATCCTAAAAAGAAATAAAAATAAATCCCATTTATAATAGCATCAAAAATAATAAAATTCTTAGGAATAAATTAAACTAAGAAAGTGAAAGATTTTTACGTTGAAAATTATAAAACAATAACAAAAGAAATGGAAGAAAACACAAATAAATGAACAGATATCCTGTGTTCATAGACTGGAAGAATTAATATTGTTAAAATGTCCATAGTACTCAAAGAGATCTACAGAGTCAATGCAATTCATATCAAAATTCCAATAATTTTTTTTCACAGAAATATTTCAGAAAATCCTAAAGTTATTGTAGAACTAAAAATGATTCTGAGTAGCATAAGCAATCTTGAAGAAAAAGATCAAAGCCAGAGAAATGCTACCAGCTTTCAAAATATATTCCAAAGATATAGTAATTAAAATATCATGGTAGTAGCAAAAAAATAGACATAAAGACCAGTGGAACAGTGTAGAGAGCTCATATATAAATCCACTGATTTATGCCCAGTTGATTTCTTCAACATAGGTTCTAAAAGCCCACAATGAAGGGAAATTATAATCTCTTCAATAAATAGCATTGGAAAAACTGGATATCCACATGCAGAAGATTAAAACTGGACATCTCGCTTACCCTCTAATTAAAAGTGAATGCAAAATGAATGAATTAATTAATTAAACATAAAAAGCTAAAACTGTAAAATTACTAGAAGAAAACACTGAAAAAGGTTTCATAACACTGGTCTTGGCAAATAATTTTTAGATGTGATTCATAAAGCACAGACAACAAAAGCAAAATTAGATGAATGGGATTGTATCAAACTAAAATTAAAAAGCTTTTGCACAGCAAACAAAACAAAATTAAACCTATCAGTCAATAGAATGTACAGTCTACTGAATGAGATCAAGTATTTGTAAACTATACATCTCATAAGGGGTTAATATCTAAAATCCAAACTATATAAGGAACTGAAACAACTCAATGGCAAGAAAACAAATAATCTGATTTTAAAATGGGTAAAAGACCTGAATAGATATTTTTCAAAAGAAGACATGCAAATAGCCAGTAGGTTTATGAAAAAATGGTCAACATCATGAATTATCAGGGAAATGCAAAGTAAAACCACAATCAGATATCAAGAGATGATAAGTGTTGGTGAGGTTGTGGAGAAAAGAGAACCCTTATAAACTGTAGGTGGATATGTAAATTAGTACAGCCTTTATGAAAAACAATATGAAAGTTCTTCCAAAAATCAAAAATAAATTATCATATGGTTCAGAAATTCCACTTCTACACATAGGTCCAAAGGAAATGTAATCAGTATGTCAATGAATTATCTGCACTTTCATGTTTATTGAAGCATATTCACAATAGCCAAGATATGGAATCAACCTAAGTGTTCATCAGTGGATAAATGAATAAATAAAATGTGATATATATATATATATATATATATATATATATATATATATAATAAAATGTGTATATATATATAAATAAAATAAATAATATATATAAATAAAATGTGATATATATATATGTATATATATATATATATATTACACCATACGATAATACTCAGCCCTAAAAATAGAAGGAAATCTTGTCATTTGCAACAACCTGCTTGAACTTGGAGAACATTACGCTCAGCGAAAGAAGCTAGACACAGAAAGACAAATTCTATGTTATCTCACTTACATAGGAAATCCAAAAAAGTTAAGTTCACAGGAGCAGAGATTAGAATGGATGTTACCAGAAACTGGGAAGTGTGCGGGGTGGGGAAATGGGGAGATGGTGGCCTAAGGAGACAAACTTTCAGACAGCTTTCAAACAGATTGGTAAAATGAAATAAACATATAATTTCAATTACCAAGTCATTTCATCTGTTCATAGAATCAGTATCTCTTAAGGACCCTCAAAGAGAGTCAACATCAAATGATAATATGTAATTGATACTTTGCCTATCTCATGACCATGACAATTAAAACTAATCCTTAATCAGCTACCACTAAAATTTATCTGATTTATATTTTCAGTTAATTTCCATTTTAATGGAAATTTAATATGCATTATATATAAGATACATACATATAAACTCACACAAATACAGACATACACATGCCCCTCATATAGCATAATACAAAGGCAAGGTTTTGGTAATGGTCTAATATGTATGTAACTACATTTGTACTTCGGAGTAAAACAACATTAATAAAAATCAGTTTCCTTCCCTTATGAACTTTTCACATGTTACTCATTAATACAATGTCATGTTGTGGTCTGTGGCATTACCTTATGTCTGAAAATAACACAACCATCAGGAGAAATCTAAGCTTGGGGTACTTAATGTGCACCAAAGTGGAATTCTGGTATCAACTCATGAAAGTAATGTGATTTCATAATCAGAAGTCTGGAGTTATTTTTCAAGCTTTCCACTAGAATATGTGTAATGTTTTGGGCATATTAGTAAACAGATATCTCCCTTAGAATTTTATCTGACACCCTTTAATGCACTTATAATGGTATAACAATTTGTGAGACGTCAAGAAGCTTGATGAATATACATGCACATTATCTAAACAGAAGATCATAACCTTGCTTTTAAATGATTACATTCCCTTCTATTAATCTTTCTTTTGTAGAGTTTCAACTTCAAGGCTCTGTGAACCATTTGAAGTAACTTATGAGCTCAAAATACATTTCTTAAGGAATGAGGTATCAGTACCTATTGATTTAGAAAAATTTCCCTTAAAATAACTGCACTAAATGATTCCTTGCCTTTACTAACAGAGAAAACAGCCCTCTTTCTCTCCCTAAAAACGAATAAACTATAGATTATAATAATTCATTCCTTTTATAACCTTAGGTTTCTTATCATGTAATAGCCATTGGAATAGGCAAAATCTGATCAACCTATATACAACAAAAAAATTTCAAGTATTTTAAACATATTTTCAAATGTTTTTAAACATATTTAAATACTTATTTTAAAATGCATTGTTTACCTAATTGAGCATAATGCAATCTTTGGAGATCCCAGGTGCATTTTTTTTTAAAAAGCCCTAAAAGAAATTCAAAAGTTGAGCTAAAGTAATTATTATGATCCATGAGAGAAATAACTGTTCATGTTAAAATCCTTAGGTTATTTCAACTTAAAAAGAGTCAAATGTACACATATTTTGAAAGCTGAATTTTAAAGAACTTAGTTTATTATTATTTCTCAAAAATACCCCATAGGTATAAACTTACATTATCCAATCTAAAAATTGTCAGCTTGAACAATGAAGTAATTTGTGAGTTTGCAGAGTGTTACAAAAAGGAAAATAATAATAATCAGAGTAAAAAAGTCTAACATAATACACACATGCTAAGGCAATTTTTGGAAGTATAAATGGACTTCTATTATAGATATTATGGGGTAGCAAACATTACAAAGAAATGGTCACTCATATTTGGCCTATCTGTTTAGAAACATGCTACTTTTGGCCAGGCATGGTGGCTCATGCTTGTAATCCCAGCATTTTGGGAGGCTGAGGCAGAAGGATCCCTTGAGCCCAGGAGTTTGAGACCAGCCTGGGCAACATGATGAGACCCTGCCTCTACAAACAGTACAAAAATTACTTGGGCATGGTGCGGCGTTCCTGCAGTCTCAGCTATTCAAGAAGCTGAAGGACCACCTGAGTATATGAGGTGGAGGTTGCATGAGGGTGGCACGCCACTGCACTCCAACCTGGGAGAGAGAGTGAAACTCCCATCTAAAAAAAAAAAAATTAAGGGAAAAAGAAACCTGCTATTTTTTTCCCTGACAAAAATTTATTATAAAAGTAATATAATGCTCTTTAAATAGGAAAAGAGAGCACATGCAGGTAAAATAATAACAACATTATAAAAAAATAGGAGAGGCTTCAAGGTTTCTGACTAAAGCATTTCATGCTCACCTCCACCACTGAGAAGAACCAAAATAGTGTATAGACAGTCACATTTTGACTGTATTATCTAAGAAAGAATGCTGGAATTCAACGGAGCAGTGACAAGAAACACCAAAAGCTCGCAAAAAGAAGAGAGAGAGGCAACCTGCCTGGTCGGGATTTGCTGGGAGCTGGGAGTGACGTCTAAACGCAGGGAAACAGTGAATGAGAAACTTCCAGTGGCCTGCATCCCTATCATGGAATTGTGCAATCCTGGCCATGGGAAAACCTCTCAATCCCTGAAACTAACACAATAAGCTGCCAGAAAAATATGGAACAAAACTGCTCCAGGGAGAGTGCTTGTTCTAGGCCCAACACACTTTCTGAGAACTAAGCAGCTTCAGGAAGGATTCACTTTCAATTCTTTGGCAAACTACAGTCTGCCCTGAGGCACAATGGCTGAGGGAGTGAGGTGCTACAGAAACAAGGGCTGTCATGGCTATGACTGAGCAGTGGGCTGGGAGCATTCCCACTTCCAGAGCTAAGAATCAAGCAAGACATAGGATACAGCTAGGGATTCTAGGAAGCAAGTAATAGTGCGATAATAATTGGGACACAAGTAGGGTGTGAGTGGCCACTGGGTTTGGGCTCCTTCAGCTGGGATGGGGATGTGACTTGGTGCAGGCTATAGCTGTCAAGGCTTGATGGAGAGCCCTTCCATGATTGGGTGTAAGAGAGATGACACATACCCCACCTACCAGCCCAAGTTGTGGCCACTGAGGATGGTCCTACCCTCTCCAGTGGCATGGCTTATCATCAACCTGGCTGCTACTATCCCTCACTTGAGTGCTCCACTTGAGGCCTGAGGATTGTCCCACCTATATCCACCATGGCTGCTTCCTGCTCTCACCACTGGGGAAACTGAGCACAAGGCTACCCAGCCTAGCTGTCCCCCTTACTTTTGAGACAGAGCACATAGCCCAGAGCCCTGGAAACTGCCCAAGATAATCCACCACATGAGGCACCTGAGCACTTCTCCTGGGGGCATGAGGCAGAGCCTTACCTCCCAGCTGCTATCATTTCAGCTGACACCTACCTGTAAGCACCCACTGTGGGACTAGAGAATGGCCCAGCCAATCCATTGCAGCCATCACCAACATCAGTGTGCACCACTCAGGACCCAGAGAATTGTCCCATCACTGCTACTGCCATCACCCATGCCAGGCTAGCTGCTCAGGGGCCTAAGAACCTGATCATCCACCAGGTTTATCCCTACTACTAACAGCATCCAAGCAAGCCACCTGGAGGTTTAGGAATAAGTACACTGGTGATTGCCAAAGCAAGGGCCAGTCTATACCACCGTGGGGCAATAAGATAAGCATGCTTAGCTCACCACTGCCATCACTGGGGACTAAAGATTGGCCCATCTGGTATTACAACCCCACCCCAACAACTTCACTGTAACCCACTAATAATCACACCTTAATCCTCTGAGAGAATCACACATGCCACTGTTGCTATTTACACCCAAAGAAATCATACAGAGATTACATTACAACACACAGAGACTACATTATCTAGATTCAAAGCCAAAGTACCCTACCCAACCAATACTATATATACATCTTCAGAAAAACTTACTCCCCTATGAAAATAAATTAAAAATTAGGAAGAAGTAATTAATATGATTTGGATTTGTGTCCCCACTCAAATCTCACATTGAATTATAATCCCCAGTGTTGGAGAAGGGGCCTGGTGGGAGGTGATTTGGTCAGGAGGGTGAATATCCCTCTTGCTGTTTTTGTGATGATGAGTTAGTTATCATGAGATCTGATTGTTTAAAAGTATGTAACATCTCCCCGTTCGCTCATTTCCTCCTTCTCTGGCATGTGCCAACTTCCCCTTCACCTTCTGTCATGATTGAAAGTTACCAAATGTCTCCTTAGCCATGCTTCCTGTACAGCCTGCAAAACTGTGAGTTAATTAAATCTCTTTTGTTTATAAATTACTCAGTCTCAGGTAGTTCTTGACAGCAATATTAGAATGGACTAATACAGTGATGATCACACTAGACACGTAGATAACAGCGTAGGGACACAGAAAACATGTAACAACAAAAGAAGAAAATATGACAGCTTCGAAGGAACAAAATGACTCCCTAGCACTGGATTTTAATCAAAAAGAAAGTTCTGAATTCTAAGATATATTTAAAATTGATTTTGTTTTACTTTATTAATTATTATTATTATTATTCTTAGAGACAGAATCTCATCATGCTGCCCAAGCTGGAGAGTAGTAGCAGGATTCTAGCTCACTGCAGCTTCAAACTCCTGGGCTCAAGTGAGCCTCCCAACTTAGCCTCCTAAGTAGCTAGGACTACAGGCACGCACTATCATGCCAAAGTTTTTCTACTTTGTAGAGATGGCATGTCACTATGCTCTCCAGGGTGGTCTCAAACTCTTCGCCTCAAATGATTCTCTTGCTTTGACCTCCAAAAGTGTTAGGATTACAGGTGTAAGCCACCTTGCCTGGCCAAAAATTGATTTTAAAGAAGCTTAGTGAGATAAAAGAAAATTATAAAAATAAATACAAAGATATCAGGAAACAATTCAGGATATAAATTTTTAAATTGCCAAAGAAATATATATATTTTTAAAAGAACAAAATAGAAATTTTGGACCTACAGAATTTGCTTGAAAAAATAAAAAATATATTTGAAAACTTCCACGATAGTCTAGATAAGACAGAAAAAATAATCTCAGAACTTGAAGAAGATAAATCTTTTGAAATAATCTAGTCAGACAAAAATCTTTTAAAATGAATTTTTAAAAATGAGCAAAGGCTTCATGATGTTTAGGACAAAGTAAGGCAATTGGATATTCAAATTAGTATCCCCAAGGGCAATGAGACAATAAAAAAAAATTAGAAAACCTATTTAATTAAGTAATAGGTGAAAAAGTTCTAAGTCTAGCAAGAGATTCACACATTCAGATACAGGAAGCTCAGTGATTCCCAGGAGGATACAATGCAAAAAGGTCTTCTCCACAGCACCACTATAGTCAAACTGTCTACAACTAAAGATCAACAGCAACTCCCCTTTAATGGATTAAAAAGAATTCTGACTTGTGTGAGATGGTATCTCACTGTGGTATTTGTTTACATTTCTCTAATAATTAGTAATATTGAGTATTGTTGGTCTTGTGTATGTCTTCTTTTGAGAAGTGTCTTTTCATGTCTTTTGCATACTTTTTAATGAAGTTCCTTTTTTTTTTTTTTTGCTTCTTGATTTGTTTAAATTCCTTATAGATTCTGGATATTAGACCTTCGTTGAATGCATAGTTTACAAATACTTTTGCCCACTCTGTAAGCTGTTTGCTTACTCTGTTGATAGTTTCCTTTGCTGTGCAAAAGCTCTTTAGTTTAATTAGGTCCCAGTTGTCAATTTTCACTTTTTTGCCATTGCTTTTAAAGTCTTCATCATGAAATCTTTGCCAGGGCCTATGTCCAGAGTGATATTTCCTAGATTATCTTCCAGGGTTTTTATAGTTTCAGAGTTTTTATTTAAGTCTTTAATCCATCTTGAGTTTATATTCTAGCATGGTATAAGGAAGGGGTCCATTTTAAATCTTCTGCATATGGCCAGCCAGCTATCCCAGAACCATTTATTGAGAAAGGAAGGGATTCTTTTCACCATTGGTTGTTTTGGTTAACTTCATTGGAGATCAGATGGCTGTAGGTATGCAGTATTATTTCTGGGCTCTCTATTCTGTTCCATTGGTCTATGTGTCTGTTTTTGTACCAGTAACATTCTATTTTGATTACTATATCATCATAGTATAGTTTGAATTCAGGTAATGTGACACTCTCAGCTCTGTTCTTTTTGCTTAGGATTGCCTTAGACAAAAGCTGGCAAGGTTGTGGAAAAAGGAAAATGCTTATACACTGCTGGTAGTCCAGCCACTGTGGAAAGCAGTTTGGCAAAACCTAGCAATCCTATTATTGGCCATTTAGCCAAAGGAATATAAACCATTCTATCATAAAGATACAACACATGCATATGTTCATCACAGCACTATTCACAATATCAAAGACATAGAATCAACCTAAATGCCCATCAGCAGTAGAATGAATAAAGAAAATGTGGTACACGTACACCATGAAATATTATGCAGCCATAAGAAAGAACATGATCATGTCCTTTGCAGCAACATGGATGGAACTGGAGGCCATTATCATAAGCAAAATAACACGGAAACAGAAAACAAAATACTGTATATTCTCACATATATGTGGGAGCTAAATATTAAGTAAATATGGACACAAAGGGAACAACAGACACTGGACCTACTTGAGGGTGGAGGCTGGGAGGAAGATGAGGACAGAAAAACTGCCTCACTGATTAAGCTTGCTGAACCTCAGTGATCTCATCTGTAAAATGAAGATAATGATTACAAATTCTCTCTTACATTGTTTTCAAAATTAAATGTTAGTTAATTCATGTAAAGTGCTTAGAATATTGGTGCATAGTAAGAGTTCTAAATTATATTTCATTTTGCTTTGCCAAATCATTTGCTAAGATAATCAAATTTATCATTTAATTCAATTAACTCAATAATCAGGTGATATAAATACCATTCTGAAGAATTATTGATAATTATTTTTATTGCCAAATACTGTTTCATTGAATGGACATATCACATTCTATTTATACATTCATCAGCTAATGGACATTTGGGTTTTGTCTACTTTGTGACTATTATGAATAATGTTGCTATGAACATTAATGCTTCCATTTTTATGTAGACTTTCATTTCTCTTGAGGAGTGTGGAAATGCTAGATTATATGATAACTCCTTGTTTAAGCTCTTGAGAAACTGACAGACTGCTTTTCAAAGTATTAATAGCTACGTCAGAGCTAATTAAACTAACTATTTAGTGAAAGTGTTTAGCACAGTATCTGACACGTAGTAGAAGGGAATTAACAGCCATTAGCTTTTCCCATACTTCCAGCACCCAAATTCCAACCACTCACGTGTATAAGGTCTAATAACACCAAGATATCATCGCCTCTCGGAGTGTGATTATTTATTCACTAAAAAACATTACTGATCAGCTACTTTCTTACTAAGTCTATGAATACATAGATACTTTCCTGTGTCTCACTTCTGGTATCACTGTTCATATTTTGAGGTATTTTTTCTAGATATTTTACAGTTTAAATACTATTATGCCATGGATACATTGTATACATAATTTTTAAAGAGATATATGATTACACCACAATTGTTGAAATATATTTAATCATTTAAAGATCCAGAGAAAAATATTTTGGATATCTAGTCATGTCAATACATTTAGATGTATTACTTTTCAAGGTAGATGCTTAATCTTTTATATTAAAATTTTATAATTTAATCAATCTATGTATGCAGGTATTCATTTATTGTGGCAAGCAAGGATTCCAAATACACAGGTTTGTGTGTGTGTTGAATGTGCTGGGCTATTATTTTATAACAGTTCTATTGAGATACAATTCAGATACCATAAATATATCCTTTTAATGTATGCTTAGGATATGAAGTTGTTCGTGCATCACTACAATCAATTTTAGAACGTTTTTATTGCCCCCAAAAGTAATTCTGTATCCATTACCAGTCACTCCCCATTTACTCCCAACTTCTCTAAGCCTAGGCCAATACCAGTCTATTTGCTATCTCTATAAAACTACTTGTACTGGAAATTTTATGTAAATTGAGTCATATATTATGTGGTCTCTTATGATTGACTTCTTTCATTTAGCACAATGTTGTTAAGATTCATCTATGTTGTACCATATACCAGTAGTAGTTTATTTTTGTTGCCAAATAATATTTCATTGAACGGACATATTACATTTTATTTATACATTCATCTTATAATGGACATCTGGGTTGTGTCTACTTTGTGGTTATTATAAATAATGTTGCTATGAACATTCAAGCTTCTATTTTTTTGCATAGGCTTTTTTTTTTTTCATTTTTCTTGAGGAGTGGAAATACTAGAGCATATAATAAGTCCTTGTTTAAGCTCCTGAGAAATTGATAGAATGCTCTTCAAAGCAGCTACACCATTTTACATTCCTAACCATATTTTATGAGCCTTTAAATTTCTCCACATCCTCACTCATGCTTTTTTAATGAAATTTTTAATTTTTGACATTATCTTGGGAATGAAGTGATATCTCATGTGGTTTCAGTTTACATTTACCTGATGGCTAATGAGGTTAACCATCTTTTCATGTCCTTATTAGCCACTGGAATATCTTATTTGGAAAAATGTTTATTGAGGTCCTTTGACCATTTTTAATTGAAATATGTGTCATTTTATTATTACACTGTAAGAGTTATTTGTATATTCTACATATAAGTCAGTTTTTTTGGGAGTTTTGGAACTCTCTGTTCTTATGAAATTTCTCTCTCTCTCTCTCTCTCTCTCTCTGTCCCTTAGCAAAATCTTTGGGCCATTTGTAAGAGAACTTGAGAAGAATTGGTTGCCTCTGCTCTTCTTGGCTTATTTCTCTTTGTATGGAACGTCACCCTATAATCATGCTGGTGTCAGGGCTCTAAGATTCTCATCCTCTCCTGCCTGGGGTATAGCCTCCAACTTACGAGTGGTGGCTACATAAAGGAAAAGAGAACTGACTTCTGAGTTGCACTCATCAAAAATGTATCTTCTGCAATTTGGAGTTAAAGTGAATGAGAAATACTGGTCATCTACCCTTCCAAGTGAGAATTCATATCCATAGGCGGAAAGATAGGAGCAGAAAGCATCCAATCTTCTTAGCAACACTCAGCCAGATTGGAGATTCTGTCAGTCTGATCTGGGTTGTGGAGAGAGAATAGCTTGTGGCTTAAGTGCCATGGATTGTTGCTGTTTTCTACTGATATTTAGTAAATTTTCTTCAATAAATGTTTCTTCATAAGTTGCTCTGCAGATTATGTTTTATTTTTTAAAATAATTTTTACTTCTGGCTGTTTCACTGGGGGATGGGTCTGTGGAACTCCTTACACTGCCATTTTAGGGATATTAAATATATATATATATAATATCTACTTATAATTATTTATAATTTATATTATATGTAAATATTATATAATATATAATATATTAGTTATATAATTATTGATAATATGTTATATTATATTATTAATAAATTTTATAATATATATTTGATATATAAATATATTTATTATATATTTTTGTATTTCTCTTTAAAAATTGTGTATATAATATATCCATGACATTTTAGTATTTAAGCTAAAAAATATCTAGAAAAATATATACAACATATATTTAGTAAATATAAATAAACATATATATTATGTAAATATATATCTAAGTTATATGATTATAGCTGTAAAAGTAGAACTTTGGGACAAAAAGTAATGTTAAGTTTAAACTTTAATAGACATGTTCAGATTACCCTCCGAAAGGCTGAAGCAATTTATTCTCCTTAAGAGTGGAGGTTTTTTTTTTTTAATTAGTGTTATTTAGGTTAAATTTTAGAAATAAAAATTTTAGATTTTATTTCTAAATCATCAGAAAGAAACCAGAGGAGAGGAGCTGCTTGCAGATAGATGAGAAGGTCATGGATGAAATGTCTTGGGGAAAAGTTTGAGAATGGATCCTGAACATAGAATAAGTAATTAGTCTTGGATTGGAAGGATGAAGGAGCAGAGATAACATTGTGGTCAGCACATAACTGTGTTATTTAAGTTCTAAATATTTTTATGTTTTAGAACTTGCATGGTTCCCATACTGATTCCATGCTTTTGCAAAAATGTATGATCTCTGTCCTTAATAGACATGTTACTCAATGGTTTTACAACCTTAGCACACTCGTATCTCTGATCACATATGATTTTTCAAAAGCTTTTTTTTTTTTTCATTCGAAATTGAGAAAATGGTCCAGGTATGGTGGTTCATGTCTGTAATCTCAACACTTAGGAAAGTTGAGGTGGGAGGATTGCTTGAAAGCAGGAGTTTGGCGCCAGCCTGGGAAACATAGTGAAGCCCACTCTGTACAAAAATCATTTAAAAATTAGTTGAGTATAGTGTCACATACCTGTGGTCTTAGTTACTCAGGAGGCTGAGGAGAGATCACTTGATCCCGGGAGTTCAAGGCTGCAGTGAGCTATAATCATGCTACTGCATTACAGCCTGGGTGACAGAGTGAGATAGACAGGCAGACAGATAGAAAGAAGAGAGAGAAAGAAAAAAGTAAGGAAGGAAGGAAAAGAGAGAAAGAAAGAGAGAAAAATAAAGAAAGAAAGAAAAAGAAAAAGAAAGAAAGGAAGGAAGAGAAAGAAGGAAAGAAAGAGAAAAAAAGAGAGAAAGGGAGGAAGGGAGAAAGGGAGGAAGGGAAGGAAGGGAGGAAGGGAGGGGAAGGGAATAAAGGGAAGGAAAGAAAGAGAAGGAAGGAAGAGAAGGAAAGAAAGAAAAATATGAGACTTGTATATATGAAAATACTGTGGAGAAAGTTCTACCAGCGTCTTAACTGAAATCTGTCATAGATTTAATCACTGTTGTAAAATTTGCTTAACTTTCATTAGAAAACCCCTCAATACATCCAGTTGATACCATCTATGATCATGCCATTTTATAGAAATGACAATAGCAAATAAGGTTAAACACAGATCCACAAAATATAGCAATAATAGGGCATCTATATCTCAGCAAAGCAATTGTCTTGAGTCTTTAATTTTGCTTTAGTGTGTTTCTGTCAAGCTCTCTCTTCCATCTTTAGTGGTAAAATATTGAAGTGAATGCTTAACACTGTGATTTCAAACATTAATTAGGCCAGTGTGCAGAAGAAAATGTACATAGAAGTCTATATTTTACACAACAGACATTCAATTTGCTATTAATATGTGTTGGACTAGCCTGCTTCTATTTTTCAAAAAGTTGTATGTTGAATACCTAATATTCTGCTTTCAAATATATTGTGTAATTCAGTCGTTCGTATTTTGGAGTTGGGTAATTACCAACTGGAGAACATCCAGAAAAAGGCAATCGAAGAGTGAAAGATCTGTAAATGATCTCAAGAGGAAAATTTAAGAAATAGTAAATATTTACCCTGGAGAATAGAAGGCTAATTGTGAACATTAGAATTGTCTTTAGATGCTATGGGGGTGAAAGAGATTTGATTTAGTCTTTATAGAACCATAAAGATTAACAAAGTTATTGAAAGAACACTTTATTAAGATTTAAAAGATTTCTAGAGTTGTATCTTTTAGTAAATAGTTGTATGCCCTTGGGCAAATGCTTTAATAGGTCTGGGATTCCATTCCCTTCCACAAGTTCCTTCTGATATATCAAAACATGTGGCCCTCAAATGTTCTGTTTCTATAGAGACTTTTATAGATTACCACTATGTATCTTTATTTGGTCCATGCAGCCCTCCAATGAAACAAATTGTCCTGTAAATCACCCAGTCTACTTGCTCCTAATTCTCAGTAAAAACAAAACTAAATGCAATGGCAGGTGCAGCAAGACCAACAAGAAGTCAATTATTTAAGTAATTCCATGTTCAATCTCATCCTGCTTCTCTGAGTTCTTTCCAACTAGCTGTCTTTCTTAATGAATGGTTATGAACTTAATGAAGCACTGATGAAACATATTACTACAAAATTAATAACTTAGCCAATACTAAGGTATTATATATATAGATTAATGTCTAACAGAATGAAGGTTAATAGTGATAAATATGTAATCCTAAAAGTTATTTTAAAAAATCTTCATGGCTATAGGATGACAGAGACATTATTTATTAATTAGTCATTGAGGAGGAGACCTAAGAGCATTAGCTGATGGTGAAATCAATGGGAATTCACAGTGGAGTGTAGCAACCATGATAATCAATCTTAGATTATATTTGCGCTCTAAGAGTATAATACTTAAAACAAGAGAAATGCTGTTCACATTTCGCCCTTAATTTGTCAGACCAACATGGAAACTAAGAGCAATTTAGGGTCCTACTCTAAAAAGAATATCAACAAATACTTAAAATAACAATGATGAGACATAGTAAAACTGTGTCCCATAAGGAACAGTTGTAAATAAAATCATTTGTCTAAGACTAGCAGGAAAGAAGGGAGAAGGTCCTAATAGTTGTTTACGTAATGTCATGTGCAAAAGTAAATCATTCTATACAGCCAGAGGTGATAGAAGTATGCTTTTTAAATATTTTCCCAGTGCGTTATGTTTTGATTCCACAAAGTTGGATGTGTAGAAAAAAACAACTTTTTCTTAATTCAATATGATTTCAATAGTAAGAGAGTAACAGAAATCTATCTTCATTCAATTCAGCAAACCAACATAAAACCTATATTTGTGTAGAGTCTTGGTTTTATAGTACTGCAGGAAGTGGAGGGGTTTGCAGCATGCTTCTTGAGAGACCTGTCTATCCATGCAGCCCCTGCAACTTCTATTGTCCCACCTGGCATTGGTTGAAAGCACAGTGAACCACCACACTGAGGAGTGATTCTTTTCTAGCTACTTGGACACCTCATGTCTGATAGCCCTTTCAACAGCATCCTTAATATTCTTGAATAGTCGGGTGTGCTCTAATGCATTGTGCAAGGCTGCAACATGAAAGTTTTGCAAGGCTATGGATAGTCCCAACGTTCTAGTTACATCAGGCAATGATTCCTTTCTGCAATCTTGTTACTCCCTGAAGCTCTAATTCTAGAAAAATAAAGACATGAATCCCCTTTACCTTTCTGATCTGGAATGTCTTAAACACTGCTGTTAGCATGCAGCCTAGATTGGTCGTAACCATAGAGGTTTCTTTTATAACCTCTCCTGTGTCCTCTTTCTGCAAATTTGGGAAAGCCTTTTGTATTCTAAATGGAATCTCTTCTCTTAATGTTGAGGCTTATCTCTCAAATACACTCCTTTTGTCATAATGAGTTATGTATGCCTCAGAGATATGCCTTTGTCAGAGATATTGAGAGACTTAAAGTTTATTCAATTTTTGAATAAACTGAGAAGTGAGGGGTAAATGGGGAACCAAAATATGCCTTTTATTACCAAAAAAGTATAAGTAGAAAGACATAACTTAATGCAAGAGACAAATAGGTTATCTTAACAAATTAGCATATTACAATTTAATCAAAGTCACACTGGATCAGAAAAGGACCCAGATGAGGGTTTGCCAAGGAGGGACAGAACATGGAACAGCAGGGAAGAATCCCAGCTTCCTGTGAGTATGCCCAGTTCAAGAGAAGATACATAGACAAAAATCTTGATTTATGCCTTACCAGGATGTATATTAATCTCTGTTGATTATGTGGAATCCAGTGATGACTGAATTTAAATTAATTGGGACAAACTTTCCCCTAAGAGGCTAATTTTGGACCCGTGTTTCTTCCTTGTCTCAAGACCCAGTGTATCTAAAATCTTAATTTTATTATATATTTTTGTCCCCATTTCCAGTTCTCTAACAGAGATTAAAAAGTGTGAGTTTTTATCTAGAGTCACAGCATCAATGCTGTCTTGTGAACAGGCACTTTTAGGTTTTTGTCACTGTGCTGCTCCCATTGCTTCTTACCATGGGATTGGTGAGATCTGAGAAGCCTGCCTCCTAAGCGAAATTATCTCTTACTGTGAAAATAATACCACCAGAAAGCAAATGTGAAGGGAAGTTGATGAACAACTTGGTTTCTTAAAACTTTATTGCTAATTTATTTGACTATTTTTACGTTTTTCAATATAGAGTGGTAGTTCAAGTAAATATTCTAATGGCAGTGTTAGGTTAGAATGTTACTTTAACCTGTCTACATTGTAATTTGATTGAAACACTGGAAACACTGCCCTTTGGCCGATCTTACCACTGACTCAAAATACAACATTTTCAGAAAAAAATGTATTATTAGCAAAATGGAGAAAGTGTTTTCCTACAGAACTCAACAAATAAATTTATTACTTTCTTCCAAAGAATGTCCCATGAGAGTAATGGTGTTATTTATTATGAACTAAAAATCAATTGATTATAGTATTTATTACTATATACATGTATGATAATTCAGTTTCACTTATATTCTTAAAGTAGATTGATGAATTATAGTGCTATGGTAAGAAATGCCTTAAAGAAAGTTGGATAAGAGTGGTGAGTTACAAGTTGAATGAACACCCATATTAAACTCTAATGAAACAGAGAAATACCAGTCTAAACAATATTGATAAGGCATGTCACTGTGCAGTTAGCAAAGATTGCCAATATTATTTTGGTCTTAACTTTTTTTCTTGTGAATAGCATATAATAAACCCTTACCTAACTGTAATGGCACAGTTTGCACTGAGATTTGGAAAAGGGTTTATGCAAAAAGAGCAACTCTAACAACAACACTGGGTGGCAGGAGAGGCAATGCCAGAGAGGGAGCTGACCAGCCTAGTATAAGCACAGCCTCTTTCTCTCTTTGCTCTATGATGTCTGGGGTACAGTTATGTCCATATAAATCTTTATGTAGGAAAGGGCCAAAATGTCTGAGATAAGCCTTGGCAAAGACGGTATTTGATTTAGAAAAAAAATATATGTGTGTGTGTGTGTGTGTGTGTGTGTGTGTGTGTGTGTGTCTGTATATATATACGTGTGTGTGTATATATATATGTGTGTGTGCATATATATGTGTGTGTGTATATTATAACCTTTAGTTGCCTTCAAACCTGTTAACTAACTGTATTTACTATGTGTGACTTCCCTTGGGAGTAAAGATTTTTTTGTTGTTAACAAAGGGAATTGACAAAAAGACAATTGTTAATGTCTCACAATCTAAATGGATCATTTTCACTGGTAATATTATACTTGCATTGCACCTTAAATTTTTTACCTTTATTTTTTTCTTGCATGATCACTAATCTATAACGTGAATTTACCTTAAGAATTGATTATTGTTTATCAAAAACATTTCAGGTTTTGATGATAAGTGTGGTCTGGGGTCTGGGTGCTTTTAGAAGAACATTATTGTTGAAGATAAAGTCAGATGGACTTGAGAGAAAAAAATTGAGAATTTGAATTTAAAAAGTCAAAACTGTGTGTGTGTGTGTGTGTGTGTGTGTGTGTGTGTTTGTATTCTGTATGATTCTATTTGTGTAAAACTCTAGCAAAGAAAAATCTACCCTTTGGTGACAAAGAATATTAATGACTGAAAAAATTTTAATGTAAATATTTGATATGCAATGTTATTGAAACTGTGCCTTATTGTTCTTTATGCTTAAATTAATAAGCATAAAATAAGTCCTTATTAACAATTTACTGAATAAATGAAATAAATTATTTTTAAAATATAGTATATTTTTCAGAGTAAGTTAAGAAGAATATACTTTCAGTAATTGTTTTCTTTTTCATAGCTTATGAATTTGAAAACATTACTAATATAACATTTAAAAAATAGTAAAACCACACCAATGCACTAAAAATTGTATCACTAGTCTTACGCTTGAAGCAACTTAGGTAAAATTGCAAATCATATGATTTCACTAATATGCTAAAATATATACATAAATATATAATTATAATTTTAATATCCCATATAAAATATATCAAAATGTTGCATTTACAACCACTGTAATTGAGTGGAAGGATAGCTGATGCAAACTTTAAAAAAAATCTTATTGATTTGATTTTTGCTCAACTTTTATTTTAGATAGGGGATACATGCATAGGTTTGTTACAAAGGTATATTGTGTGATACTGAGGTTTGGGGTATGATTGAACCTGTCACCGAGGTAATGAGCATAGTACCCAATCAGTAGTTTTTCACCACTTCCCACTCTCTCTTCCTAGTCCCTAGTGTCCATTCTTCCTGTCTCTTTGTCCATGTGTACCAAATGTTTAACTCCCACTTATAAGTGAGAACATGCAATATTTTGTTTTCTGTTTCTCCATTCATTCATTTAGGATAGTGGTTTTCAGATGCACCCATGTTGATTTACCTTATAAATCCAACAGATCTTATGAGATTTACTTACTGTCACAAGAAAAGCACAGGAAAGAACTGCCCCCATGATTCCATTACCCCCAACTGGATCCCTCCCTCAACACATGGGGATTTAAGATGAGATCTGGGTGTGGACACAGCAAAACCATATCAGTAAACATAAAGCTGTATATCTGTGGATTCAGAGAGTAATCAGTAGCAATGAACTCAGCTATTACTCAGATTCTTATTTTAAAATACTATTCTCCAGTGACAAAACGCAGGACTACTTGGATAAATGCCTTATTCTAAGATTGGTACAGTGGAAATATCAGATGAGTCTCAAGCACTTAATTTTTTTTAACCAGGCAACAATGCTTAGTAAACAAACATACAAAGACATGTCAAAGGGACACAAAGCCAACCTAAAAGTGAACTCCCAATGACCAAAATCTGCACAATTTGAGAATATATATATATTTCACATAGTCAATTATCAACCAAAGCATAAAATAAACATGCATGACTCCTTACTAATATAAATAAATCATTAAATAAATATATAAATAAGGAAAAAAGACAAATATTTTTACAAAGTAATTCCAAATAATATGTGTAGATACTTGCCTCATGTAAAAGGTGGGACTTAATCCTTCTCAGCAAAAGTGTGCTAGATGTAGCAATGTAACAGTGTCAATTCCTTTGTTTTGGCAAATGTGCCATAGTAATCCAAAGGATTAAAATGAGTAAAACTGGAGAGAGAGATCCAAGATGGCCGATTAGCAACAGCTCAGGAATGTAGCTCCCAGTGAAAGCGCAGAGAACGAGTGGACGCCACACTTTCCAACGAATTTTTGTTGCCCACAGACCTGGAGATTCCCGGCAGAGGAGCCACACGGGTCGCCAGCACGACTCTTTTGGCCGGCGCGGCCGTTTTGCTGGTGCCCCAGCGCGGCGCTTCCCGGTGCGGAGTATACAGGACGGACGGGCTTGGCTGGTCCCATCCCCACAAGGAGAACAGCAATCGGAAGCGCTGAGGACTGAGAGTTTCACAGCAAGCACAGCGAACCCGGGAAGGTCCGGCTCTGTGGGAAACGGGAGTCCGCCAAAGGAAAACTAAGAAACATAAAAACTTCATCACCGGGCGGAGAGAGATCCAAGATGGCCACGTAGCAGCAGCTCAGGATTGTAGCTCCCAGTGAAAGTGCAGAGAGCAAGTGGATGCCGCAATTGCAGACGAATTTTTGATGCCCACAGACTGGGAGATTCCCGGAAAAGGAGCCACACAGGTCGCCAGCGCGACTCTTTTGGCCAGCACAGCGCTTCTCGGTACGGAGTGTACGGGACTGGATGCCCTTTTAGTTGGGCTCAGCCGGTGCCATCCCCACAAGGAAAACAGCAATTGGAAGCACTGAGGACTGAGAACAAGCACAGCTGAACCCAGGAAGGCCCAGCTCTGTGGGGAAGGGGCACCCCTGAAGGAAAACTAAGAAACAGAAAAAACTTCATCACCAACAAGCGGGACGTCCACTCAGAGACCCAATCTGAAAGTCGGCAATTACAAAGACGACAGGTGGATAAATCCACAAAAACGGGAAGAAACCACTGCAAAAAGGCTGAGAACACCCTAAATCAGAATGCCTCTCCTCCTACAGGGGATCACAACTCCTCATCAGCAAGAGAACAAGGCTTGACGGAGGATGAGTGTGATGAACTCACAGAATCAGGCTTCAGAAGGTGGATAATAAGAAACTTCTGTGAGCTAAAAGAACATGTTCTAATCCAATGCAGAAACTAAGATCCTTGAAAGAAGATTTAAAAAAATGTTAACGAGAATGGACAACTTAGAGAAGAATATAAGTCAATTGATGGAGATGAAAAACACAACACAAGAACTTCGCAAAGCATGCACAAATTTCAACAGCCGAATTGACCAAGCAGAAGAAAGGATATCAGAGGTCGAAGATCAACTCAATGAAATAAAACGAGAAGGCAAGATGACAGAAAAAAAGGGTAGAAAGGAATGA
>PVKP010013828.1:0-54496 GCA_004027715.1 Plecturocebus donacophilus | reverse complement strand
TGGATTTATCCACCTGTTGTCTTTGTAATTGCCGACTTTCAGATTGGGTCTCTGAGTGGACGTCCAGCTTGTTGGTGATGAAGTTTTTTCTGTTTCTTAGTTTTCCTTCGGGGGACGCCCCTTCCCTACAGAGCTGGGCCTTCCCGGGTTCAGCTGTGCTTGTTCTCAGTCCTCAGCGCTTCCAATTGCTGTTCTCCTTGTGGGGATGGGACCGGCCGAGCCCGACTAAAAGGGCATCCAGTCCCATACACTCCGCACCAAGAAGCGCCGCACCGGCCAAAAGAGATGCGCTGGCGACACATGTGGCTCCTTCGCCAGGAATCTCCCAGTCTGTGGGCATCAAAAATTCCTCTGCAATTGCGGCACCCACTCGCTCTCTGCGCTTTCACTGGGAGCTACAATCCTGAGCTGCTGCTACGTGGCCATCTTGGATCTCTCTCCCTTTTGCCCATTTTTAAATCAGGTTATTTGGGGTTTTTGTTGTTAAGTTGTCTGAATTTCTTTAAAATGTTGGATATTAACCCTTTATCAAATATCTAGTTTGCAAATATATTCTCTCATTCTATAAAATAGATATTGTCACTCTGCTTTGCTGATTGTTTCCTTTGTTGTGCTTTTAAGTTCAATGCAATTCCATTCGTTTTTACAGTGTTTGTTTTTGTTGTCCCTGCTTTTAAGGTTTTGTTCAAAAAATCCTTGCCTACTCCAATGTTATGGAGCTTTTCCCCTGTGTTTTCTTCTAATAGTTTCTCCATTTCAGGTCTTATAGTTAAGGCTTTAATCCATTTTAAGTTAACTTTCATATATGGTACCCAAGATATTTAAGATGAGATCTTTGATTTTGGAATAATGAAAATTAATTAGTATAATGACAATTAATCCTTGTAAATTCATAATTAAATTTATTTTATTTAAAGAAATATTAATTGAGTAGCATTGAATGTTTAACCTGTACTACAGTCAGTGCAGAGGACAAAAAGAATATATTTTGAATCTTATGTAAGAAACTCCAGATTAGATGAATCTTTCTTTGTCTGCATGCTATATGTTGTCCAAAAACAAGATATTTATTTGATTTTTTTAAATATTAGGAAAACAGATAGTGTTTCCCAAAGGTAATTATTTAGGCACATCCCCCAACATTTGCTCTGAGCGTTCCTGAATACGATCTTGTATTTCCAATATTGGGTGGGACTCAGTTCTACATGTCCTTCTCTGCTACCTACTGAAAGAACAATTTATTGATCAAGACTTTGTGCAAAGCTCCATTTTAATTATTGTACATATGTTCCAGCAATAGAAAAATCCTTAGATTTGTAAATGATCCTGGATTCATAATACCCACACTTTTATAAAACAAACCCAAAAACTAAAGTGTACAGAATTGAAGTTACTGTATCTAGAAGGTGTGAGAGCTAGGATCTCATGCCATGTCTTCTGGCTTTCATTTCAGTCTGATGTTAGAACAACCTATGTTTTTTCCAGATATGACTTCCCTAGTGGATGATGTCTTTCTGGTACATTAATAGTAGATGATATATAGTGGTCTAGAACCTTGATGTCTGTACAACAGATGCTATAGTGTTCTCACTTTATTTTTACAGCTTAGTTGTTTAAAATTTGATGTTTCAAGTGATCCAGTGTTTTCAATCATAAATAATATAGTACTATTGAGTCATCAAATGCATTGGTTCCAATGTTTTGTACATATGTATTCACATCTGTGTTGCTGTATGTATGTGTATATATGTTACATATACATGTATATGTCAAATATATTCACATGTGTATGTATATGTAAGATATATACACACATACATACATACATAAATGTATACACACATATGTAACAGACATCTATATACGTAACCTTCAAGCATCCAAGGAACTTTTCTAGACATAAGGAAGATGAAAGAAACAGATATAACTCATGCTCTCAAGGAGTTACAGTTCAGGGAAGAATATTTCTGTAAAAACAAGCAAACAGACAAAGCAAATACCCATCAGAACTTGATGGTGTTCAGCAGAAGTGTTCTGTGCTCACACTTGTGGTGTGTGTATGTGTGTGATTGGAGGAAGAAATGGGAATGGAAAATAGAAAAAAGAAATTATATGTTTGTTTTGTAAAAGTCTCAGAAATTTGAAGGAAATTATATTTGTTTGAGTGTACTTATATGAATTTTTCACCTGAATACTTTTCAACCACTGAAAATGGTTGTAATGAGTATGCGGAGAGTTGTCTTTTTTCCATTCCAGTATTTCTCACTCTAACATAGAGCATGATTTACCAACTGACTTTACTAGCTTTGTATTTTATGAGCTTTTATCTTTTCAGTTTTCCATATGAAAATATTTTCTAATCTTTTCTAAATGTGTGTTTTGTGTGTAAGCATGGAAAGTTTTGATAAAATACAGCTTTCTGATTATAATATGTTCTTTAGTACACATTACACTCTGCACAGAGAGAAACTGATGGCTTAGTTATTTTCCTCACTTGGCTTCTCCCCAAGTTGTCCTCAAATCTGTGCTGCATTCTGCCTTGAACTATTACATCCCCTTGACTGCAGCCAGCCTTTATGCAAATAATTCCCACTTCCACATCCTAAATCCTGAGCCATTTTCTGAGCATGAGTGTTATTGTCCAGAGGCAGTGAACATTTCTGCCCAGTATTTGCACAGCAATATATTAGTTTTCCTGAAAGTTATAAACTTCTGTGTCTTCATTTCTATTGACAGAAATAATGTGTTCAGTGGTCCATTTCCAAGACAAAGTGCCTTGAATCTGCTTCAGTCAGCAAACTACAGAAGAAACAGGATACACTAGGCCCCTGCTTGGATAGCCAGTGCCTGCTTGTTGGTCTTCCACTTCCCCCACCTCTTCCCCACCCCTCAGCCACTTAGGTGCTCTCACCAGCACCAAAGAAGTTTAGTCTAAAATGAAAGTTTACTAGCCTGCAAAATAGCTCATTTTGTCTGTTCTTATCAGCCTGCCCAGCTACTTAGGTCGTAAGTCAAATACTTGAAGAGCCCCAAAGCTCACTACGATTGCAATGCATTATGTGCAAGAAAACCTTAAAAAGAAACACCTAAATCCCCTACCCAACAATCAATAGGCCATGTCCAGGAAGATTGTGATCCCATAGTACTCAGCCTAAGAGGAACTGGGGGAGGGATCTGCACACTAGGGGATAAATTGCCTGTTAAAACCGTGCTGGGTGTGCCTGCCATCAAACACCCGATCTTGCAAGACTCTTATTAAAAGTCTCACTTTCGCTGTTCTTGGGTCTCTGAGTCCATTCTTTGCGTTTGGATGGGTAGGTTTGTTTCTCACACTATCAATGCTATGGCATTTCTTTAGCCATACAGGTGTAATAACTTAAAATCATTTTAACTAATTAAAAAGGTTTAAAATTTAAAACTTATACTTTTTACTTCTTATATCCATTCAGTCACCAGATAATTCTGAGTCTTTCCTTGCAATCCTTCTTCCTGATATGCAAAATAAATCAGAAAGTAAATTCATAGTGTTAACCTAAGAGGGTATTGGTAGGTTAAGAGAGCTTTCTGGGCATACCACTGAAAAGGATTTTGATTGTGATCACTTGTACACAAGAAAGTTTTGCATGTTTGTTATGGTTACAGTCTTTTGGACTAGGCTGGAAATGTAACCAGCTTTTCTGTGATATGGAAAATATGTTTGAATTTCCAAATGTGCAAATGTGGTTTGGTAGATATTTTTCTATAAATTCGCTGTACTTGTAACAAATCTTTGGAAACCATTTGAACTTTATCTTAGTGGACATGGGGCAGTTTTTTTCTTAGATTGGCACTGATTAACTAACACCATTTCAGGGAAAAGTGCACACCTGAAAGAACTCTGGCTACCGGATATGAACACGGACTGCTAGTACCCACACTCAGTGACTCACAGGAGCCTTGTTACTTTGGCAAGAATTCTATGTTCATTTAATAAGTTTGCAGAGATGGACGGAAACCTGCTTTATTACTCTCATCCCTCAGCCCGGAAGCCAAATCCTTTATCAGGACAGCTGCTGCCTGATTCTACATGTCTGAGGACACCGCTGTCTCCTCAATCAGCAGCTTTGGCAGAGTCAGGTTTGCAACAAAAGCGCTATAAAATCTCTGTTACACTGCCTCTTCTTCCTCTTTTCCTCTTCTCCATTGATTAACAATAGCAAGAAGCAGCTATTTTCACAAGGGTTGGAGGGATAAGGGAACAGGTGGTCTTACAAGAACTGCGGTGGAGTTGAATCACAGAAGAGATGGGGACAGCCAAGGATGCAACCTGATGCAGTGATAGGGAGGAAAAAAGCTGCTGGTTTCTCCTTTCCTGCCACTTTCCATTCTCCTGCCAGGGCCCTTTTATTGGAATCTAGTGAGAAACCAGCTAGAGAGGAAGCCTGGGAAACTTGGTTTGCAGAATATAGACCCTGGGGAAGGGCAGGGCCTGGTTTTTCAGTCAACAGGCCAAGAACAGCACAGGCAGAATACTTTCTGAGCTTTGCAATTACAAGACTATCTTTATTTTGCATTAATGCATGAATCCTATTTGGTTTGGTCCAGAATTGTAGGTTCTAGTCCTGTTCTCCCTAAAGTTTGTAATACTGCTCTGCTACCATCTAGCTACTGGGATCTTCCATAAATAATTGGATTTTATTTTTATTCTCTCATTTTATTTTTCCCATTGCAATATGTGTGCTGTCTTTTTTTTATACTTGGAATTCAGAAATTATACCAGGTAGGTCCCAAAATTATCCTCCAATGTGAGGATGCCTTTCAAATGACAGATTCAAGGTGTTCTTTTACCTCTGGCTAGTCTTCTGTATTATTTGGGGCTTTCTTCTGCTGCAATTTTTGTTAGTCATACCTTATCTCTTCAGTATCTGTCTTCCAAGCTGCTCCCTTCCAATAATTTCCCTCACAATTTCTTTTACTACGTTTTGCCTTTGAAATTTTTCCACCTGTTTTCCAAAACAAGTAATAGAGTCTCTGAACTAAGATTATCTATGAGTTTATGGTTTCTTTATATATTCAAACACAGTGCCTAACTAATAGCAGATTCTTAGTAAAGGTGTGTTGAATAAGAATATATAAACAGCCAATCATAACTATTTTCAGTTTACAGATTATTAAATATATGGACAGTAGTATAGATGTATAGAGATACAGGTATGTATGTGAATTGCTATTTAAATACAAAAATAATGCTGCAAACATAAACTATTACATTTCTAAGAGTTACTATAGAATATACAAACTAGGAATTTTCGGCATAAAGGAAATATTGGAATGATGTGTAAAACAAATGCAAGATTTTCTATGCACTTTACCTCTAATTCCTTTTTAAAAATTCAAATTAGGAGGCAATGGTATCCATACATTTCTTGAACATCGTGCTTTATAGAAATACATTTGTTGCATGCCTCAAGTAATAACAACACAACTCTTTCAGTTCTAGTCTATATTAAATGACTTAAATGTTACTTCATTTCCTCAGAGGAATAAGTATAACAATGCTGTTTTAAGAAACAATTTTTTTAAATGTTATAAATTAGACTGAATTTTAGAAGAAGAGCTATATAACACTTTTACCATATTACTATTAAAATCATTTTTAGAAAGCACCTAGCAACAGAGAACCTACTTAAAATGAAAAAAAGCAAATAGAAGCTATTACCTAAATATTGCAGATGAATTATTTGAATTATAAATTCACGTGTGTATGGCATACTTAATCTTTTATCTCTTAACTTGAATTTAGAAGTTAAAGATATAAAGAGAAATTACTGTGTATGTCTCTTCCTTCTGAATTTCTTCTATCCTTATGTTGATTGTTAGATTGTGATATAGTAGACTATTGAAAGACCAATTATAAATTGCACCTTAACTATTAAACATAATTTAATTGAGTCATTGAGGGATTTAAATTAAGTGATTTACTTAGGATTTACATGGAATAAATAATATAGTGCATGCCAACTGATGAGTTTTGACCTGAGTAATCATCATACAAAATAAGATTTGGAACATTTCCATCATCCTCTGAAATTCACTTATAGAACCCCAAAATGGTCCCAGCCTAGTTAGTATTAGGTACTGTAGTGCCTATCTGGATTTCAATCCATCAAGCATGTCTTTCTTTGGGAAACAATTCCTTTATCCCCTAACACAGTCAGTGGAACTCTAATCTTAGCATGGAGATTAGATATCATTTATACTAATGAAAAAAGCTTCTCTCACATAGGAATCTGAGTCTTGTATGAAGACATAGAAAAAAGTTAATACTATAGGATATTTTCATCTAATTACAATGCCAGAAAGTGGTTGTTCTCACCCCTGGCTTCTCATTAGACTCTTGGGAGCCATCAAGAAAGAGCAATGCCCCTCCTTCATTCTCAGGCTTATAGACCTCAGGCTCTTTGCTGTTTCATTTCTGAGCAATTTTCCCAAGGGAAAAAATTTCAGACTCTGGCTTACTAGAAGAGGAAAGGGAAGGGAAGCAATACTAGCACAATAAATATTATTTATCAAAATACTTGAAATTTTTCTGGCACTGTGCCAAACAATTTAAAAACATGCCCCTTCACAAATACCATATGAGGTAAATATTGATATTGTTATCTCTATTTAACATATAAGAAAATTGAGTCTTAAAGATGGTAGATATTTAAACTCACCATTTACCCACTGGTGGAAACAGGTTTGAACTTAGTTCTGTTTGAATCTAAATCTCATGCTCTAAATGACTTAGCTGTACTGCTATTCATATGTTACAATTGGTTTACATGACAGTGTCAGGTTTATTCCAGCCTGACATTGGAGCATTCTTACTTCATCCTGATGGGGAGGAAAACAAACTAAAATAACTGTTTTTCTCTTGTAAAATGACTGAATTACATATAATTACAAACAATAAAAGTATTATTAAAAAACACATTTTGTTAACGTTAAGTGAAAACTTGGATTTTTTTTTAATGCTTTAGATTTATAAATATAGCCCCATAAAATAGCCTGCCCCTGATAATAGAATGCATCATGACATAATACTTTATTCAATACAACTGTAGGCCACTATGTTTAATTTCCAAATATAAATATCTCTAATTTCTCACATTAGTCTTAATGTCAGTTATAATATTCATAACAACAGCAAGAAAGAATTGATTTTGTGTCAGGCATTTTTCTGAGCAAGCTACATCTAAATCTCAATCTCTCCCTATTACTCACAACCCCCAGAAGAGATGTGTGTGTGTGTGTGTGTGTGTGTGTGTGTGTGTACATTGTGTGTCTTGTGAGTTAAAGTTTAAGAAACTTAGAAAATGAATTTCAGAATGATACCTGGCAAGTCAGAGTTGAGGAAAAGTAAGTGTCACACGCTGCTATCTCTAGATTTTCCTCCCCAGCAAGTATGATGAGCTACAAGACACGAAATGTCTCCATGGATGAGGCAGCCTTGCTTTGGTTCCTTGTGGTAGTCTTTCAGAGCTCAACAGTAAGCAGGGGAGCGTACTGGTCCAGTGCACGCCTCCTACCCACAGCCCTGGCCCCAAACTGCCCATCTCAACCCCAGGTTCCTACACACATGGCTCCCAAAATCCAGTCTGTAATTCCTCATGCTTGGTGTTGGGAGCTTGCCAAAATGGCAGTCATTGCCTCTTTGTCATTTTTATTTGGTTTCCATAAATTAACCAAGATAGATGTTTCTTAAACAATTCAGTCATTTTTGTGGTTCTACTGATTTATATAATTTCTCCAAAATAATTCTCATAAAATATTGCCCATTGTGCATTAACACACACAGAATGTTTTTCTCTTACAAGATTTACAAGATTTTCTACAGATAAACCTATAATGTCTCTCGATTTTAATGCAATAATTGTTCCTCATGATTAGAATTTTTCATCAAAATCTACGCTTTGTTCTAGGCCAATTCTATTCACATCAAATCTTACGAATAATGCTGTATTTTTTCTTAATAATTTGTATTTTGGTATCTAAATGATTATCAATTTTTCATTTTTTGTCCAGTCTATCAATCTCCATGCTCTTTCCTGGGAGTTCATACGAAAGAATGTTCCACATGCTGGCTAACTTAAATATTCGAATACATGGTGGCAATTTGATTTCAGCTTAAAAAGTCCACATAACTGATGACCTATGTGGGGCAGAGAGAAACCAAAAGCTTATCTTCTGAGAACTCTGCAACCCATAATGAATAACTCGTTAATGCTAACCTACTCTAGAGCTCATTTCCTGAGTCACAATTCCCAGGCATGCATGCCTTCAATTAACTAATTAATTAATTAATAAGAGCTATGAGTGGGTGATCTATTGGTTCAGGCTATTAAAAACATAAAAAAGCAGTGGTTTACATTAAAAAAACGTATTTCTCCCTCATAAAACTAACCTAACACTAGCAGCATGAAAACCGGGCAGATATTTGAAGGATATAAGGACAACAGAAAATGGCAATTAAAGGAGGGCATTGTGGGGACACAGAGGGAAAGCTTCCCCTTCTCCGTCTGAAGACTTGCAGAAAATGAACCAACAAAAGGCAGGTTCATAGGAGAAATGGGCATACAAGTTGATGAACATGCATAACACAGGGGAGTCTCAGGAGAATGATTATCCAACAACCCAAAGAGGTCCAGGTGCTTACACCCCTTTTTCATGAGGGAAGGAAAGATGGGGGAGAGTAAGAGTAAAACTTTAGGATTTTAGGAGAGATAGACAGAGCCAATGTTTAGATATTAGTTAATAATAAGTCGCTTTGGGAATTAAACAGGACCAGAGAACAGACAGTAGTTTGGGATGAAGTTCTTCTGGGTTCTAGGCATGGTGTTCAATTTTCAGCCTTCTCCTCTTTGATATGAGTTCTTATCTTCTCTGATTAATGAAATGTCAGGGAAAGAATTGAAAGCAATTCCGTTTCTCTTTGAGGGCCTGTTTTTTAGGTGCATAAGGGAATTTCAGAAAACAGCCTCATCCTGTGGCTTGAGAGAGGAAGCAGATTGAGAGATAAAATTGGGAGGAGGTCGGAAAGACCTCAAAGCTGTTTTCTTAGTTCAGGACGTCAAAGTACCATATTGGTTGAGTTCATTTTTTGAGCCCCAAAGCACAAAAGCACAAAATACCCCATTTTACACTTGGCCTTTATCACAATTTAAATCTTTCTAAAGGTCAAAGTTAGAGATGTCATAAAATAAACTAGGAAAAAGAAACAAACATCAGAATGAGAATAATGAGAAATTGATTATATGCTTAGATTTCAAATGTATATGTTCATTGTAAGGAAGCACATGAGATTGAACCCATCACTTTTGTATTAATGCTGTTTGTGACTAAAACATACAGTCTGACAAGCCAGTGGAAACAAGACTCACTGGTGAAATTTTCTCTAAAATTAAAATAATATATTTAAACTCTGATTTTATGATAAATTCATTTTGTACATTTGTAATTTATTTAAAAGAATTGACTTGGGTTTATGTTTTCCTGTGTCATCATTGAATTTCTATGAAGTTTGTGAACAAAGAATATATTCATTTGTATTAGGGATTCCTGCAGTTTTCTATCTGCAGGAAAATAGTGATGTATTAAACTTCCTAGGTCCAGTGAAGATCTTTGGCACTTATAAATCCAATCATATCATGAATTGGAATATTTTTACTTAAAAAGCACAGTTGGACATTAAAAACGTGATAATGTTTATGTCTTTAAACCCTCTTTTTAAGTAACCTTGGTGTGTATAATGGCAAGAGAAGAGAATGAGATAGCGCTGGTCTATACTGAAGCTACTCAGGAACAAATTATTTGGAGGCTCCTGAATCTAAATTGGTGACTATCTAATAGTAGTTACCACCTTGAAGGATCTCAGAGTTGCTTATTGAAAATATAAAAGGGCATAAATCTGTATCAAACAGTAGACAACAGAAACTAAGAATGCCAAAAAAAAGTTCTCCAATTTTTGTCTCTAAATATCCAAATCTCTACAACCAGTGAAAACTCTGGATCAGAGGATTTCAAATTCTTCATGATTAAGGTACTAAAAACAAGGTCACTGCAGAGAAGCTTCCAGCAAGCCAGGACTTTTGCGCACTTCCGGGTATGTCCAGAACATTGCCACCAAATGACCATTTGTGGATGAAAAGCTTTGCTAAAAGGAGGGTCAAGACTGGCAGCCAAGTGAAAGAGCCAGAGGTTAAGAGCTGAAAAAGTTGCCCCTTGGTAGAGGTGACTAGATTCCACAAAGTGGAGTCAGGGACATGTTTTAGAAAGACTCACACAGGGAAACCAAGCTTGGAGCAAGGTTTGGTTAAGAAATAAAGAGATGGAGCAGGAGTCCACTGGGCTTAAGTCAACACTGAGAGTCAACTTAACAAGGTCTCACTTTTTATGCACAGCCTGACTTGCTTTGTTGGAAAGCAACTGTATCTTAACTTGAGCAACTGATTTTTGCATACGAGACCGAAAATTTGTTTCAACATCAGTCACTTTGTAATTTGATTTGGAGTGATAATACCTATAGGCTTTTATATTGAAGAAAACTATGTTTAATCACAAATGTAAATATTAGCTATGAGAGGAAGTTGCAGCACAAATCCAGTTATAACCAACCTTTCCCACCCCATGAAAACATTGTCTTTGGCCCAGTGCGGTGGCTCACACAGGTAATCCCAGCACTTTGGGAGGCCGAGACGGGTGAATTGCCTGAGGTCAGGAGTTCAAGACCAGCCTGGCTAACATGGTGAAACCCCGTCTCTACTAAAAATACACAAAAATTAGCCAGGTGTGGTAGCGCATGCCTGTAGTCCCAGCTACTTGGGAAGCTGAGGCTGGAGAATGGCTTCAACCCGGGAGGTGAAGGTTGCAGTGAGCCGAGATAGGCCACTGCACTCCAGCCTGGGTGACAGAGGGAGACTCCATCAAAAACAAACCAACAAAAACCACTGTCTTCAGTCAGCTTTCTAAGCACATAATTAAAACATTGTGTCGGCACACTGCATTTGGTTTTAAATAGGATTGCTCAAATATGATATGAGAAAGTGATCTGAAGCCTCTAAAGCAGTATATCCATATAAATAATTGTTTCTATAATTACGGTAAGCTCTCTTTCCAGGTTTCACTGTAATGTGAAAATTTTAAGTAGTGTCATCCTCCTATTAAAGCTTCTTTTCTATACATTTTAAATATTTTTTCAAGAAATTCTCAATGCTAGTGTCCTCCACAGCATACTTCCTGACTTCTCTAGGCCATGCTGACTTACGCATTTCTGAATTCTCTTTCACGTGTGGTCCAAATGACATAATCTTGCACATAATTTCTTTGGTATTGTTTTATATACATCCTCACTTAATCTAAATTTTTTGAGGACTGAGAGAAGATTTTAATAATTAAAAAATCTCTCAAGAGGATGGCCAGCAGATTCACTGTGAACATGGAACTTGAAATTTTCATATATGAATAGGTGACTTCTGGAAGAAATGTGGCTGCATAGGTTAGATAGTGCCTTTTCTGCTGAAAATAACACAAAAACAAAAAGGAGAATGAGAAAAACAGACCTCTACTTCTGTCAAGACCAAATCCCAAAACATTTTTAAGAGCTGCTAAAATCAGCTAAGATTAGCCAGAAGCCGCAGAAGAGGGATTAAAAGCAGAACAGAAAAGGGTTCAGAAAGCTTAAGCAAAAGCACGTTTCCTGAAGATGAAGGACTCACCTGAAGTTCAAATGCTATGCCTCTTCTTTATGCCAATAGAAATCAAACCCAGAATGAGCAGAGCCGGGAGAAACTGTTCTTCTAAACCTTGTTTAGTTCAGGGGTACTGCAGAGATGGGCCGTACTAACTCACTGAGATAAACCACGGTGGCTGGAGGCATCTATTCTGGCTGAGCTATTTCAGCACCATGACACCTATTCCCTCACCTGATGCTTCTTCCCCAATAATCTTCAGGAGGGCCCAAGGGGAAGGTGGGTCTGAAGCATCTGTTAGGAAGTTATCATTACTTGAACAATGAACAGTGACTGTCAGTCACAAGTCAGTTACCTCACTCAACCTTCTTGCAAGAGGCCTGGAACTACTTGGCGAAAGATTTCCTCTTGAAAACAAAAGCAGTGGGAAATTATCAACTCCTATAATAATTATCATTACTCTTATTTTACTATGCTACTTTATTGCTATTAAAATTACCTAAGTGTATGTTTTTCTTAAATCATGAGGAAAATGGAATTATTATATTTTGAAAGTCTAGTCAAAATACTCTCATATGTCTCATTTAGCTTTCATTTTAATTCATCTATATTATAATCAAAATGTATAGGCAAGTTTTACTTATAAAAATTCAAATCTCAATGTAATTTTAATTTGCATTTCTCCAATGACCAGTGATGATGAGCTCTTTTTCATATGTTTGTTGGCTGCATAAATGTCTCCTTTTGAGAAGTGTCTGTTCATATCCTTCACCCATTTTTTGAAGGGGTTGTTTTTTTTTCTGTAAATTTGCTTAAGTTCTTTGTAGATTCTGGATATTAGTCCTTTGTCAGATGGGTAGACTACAAAAATTTTCTCCCATCCTATAGGTTACCTGCTCACTCTGATGGTAGTTTCTTTTGCTGTGCAGAAGATCTTTAGGTTAATTAGCCAACCACCATGACACATATATATTTATGAAACAAACCTGCATGTTCTGCACATGTACCCCACAACTTAAAGCACAATAAAAAAAATTCTAATCAAGTGCTAATGCCAAGAATGGAACCTGTGGCTTCTGCTCCTGAAATGCTTGATTAACCAGACTTTTTTGTTTCCTTCTAAACAGTGTGACTTAGCAGAGGTAAGGAAAGTTTAATAACATAATATTTAATGAAAACTGAGACAGCATTTAAAAAGTACACTATCATGTTATATACCACCAAGAAAGAATATGCACTGCCAGTTAAACTGTGATATGGAGAGTTTGCATGTCAATGATAGAAAGCACCTGATTATCAGTGATGTTAAATGTTACCACACATCTGTCACAGATGCTAAAATGTAAAACAAGGATTAGAAGTGATGAAAATTTGATATAGTTAAGCTAAGAGAAAACTCAAACTTGAAGAATAAATTCCACAATTTTATAAGTGTTATAAATGATTGGACTTGAATTAAATTTGATTTGTAAAAATGTTGTGATTTGTTAGTCTAGCCTTTTCATAATAACCACTCAAAGGATAGTTTATTGCTGGTTGCTAATATACAGTGTGACTCAAGTTTGGTTAACACTTGAAAGTGGTTATGTCATTTTTATTTTGTATGATAAGAATGAAACAAAAGTTAAACATAATTCTCTTTTATCAATTAGATATGAGAGGGTTCTTTTTATCTCCAGACATAAGAGGGTTCTTAATGCTAAATTCTGTCAATGTATTTTGAACATTTTTGGTTCTTGACTCTTGACTCAATCACCTACTATTAAGTTTCTTTTTGTTTACTAAGCTAACTTGACATACTTTTGCTTACTGTTTTCCAAAAATAATCAATAAAACACTGTCAATAGTCAGTATCTTTGTTAAAATAGCAGCTATTAGAATATATATTTCTGCCATGAGAATGAGTATACTTTACTCAAGTTTTCATGATAAAATCAAGAAACATCTACTGAGGAAAATCAGAAGTTTCCATTTACATAATTTGTTAAATTCTCTATGAATTATCTCATAAAATAGGAAAATAATTAGTGAATTATTCTTGATTATTTTGTTCTAATATTAAATGTATATGTCATCTTGCAATTCACATTGCAAAAAAATCCTGCCTTTTTCTTTCAAAGAGCATTTATGCTTATTTCATGGTATGGAGAATGCAGTGTTTAAAAACTGTGTAGGTTTCTTTGATAATAATTATAAATCAATTTATGAGGAACAAGAATTTTTAATCACTTTCTTCTTCATCCGACATCACCATTCTAAAAAGAATCACAGGAGAGTTTGAACTCTCTCTTGGATTTAGAATTATATTTAAATAAACTTAATTTTAACATTATTTGCTGTTAAGGTGTATTAGGCTTAAAAAATGCAGACCTTAATATGTAGAATATATGATCATTATAAAAGTTTTTTTCTTTAAGATAACCTTGCCTCCACAGATATATTTAAAGTACACTACGGTATTTTAAAGTAGGCTGTGTAAGTAACTAAGGTTTATTCCAGGTGGTAGCACTTTAAAATAATATACAGCTCCCACCTGTTGTCCATCTATCTATCCATCTATCTGTCCGACTGTCTATCTTCCTTCATCCACATGCCAACAGAACCCTGTTCTCAAAAGAGCTCAATTTTATCTAGCATAAATTGTGTAAAAGAGCATTTATCTCAGTTACACGCTCTTTTTAAAACTTTGTCTTTTTTCCCTACATTACTCCCATCAACTTGGTAACTTTCTGCTTCCTCTACCTGTATGAGCAGAAGGAGGAATGGAGGGCGGGCCAAACACCCAACAGCACCATCCAGGTTTCCATGTATGCCCTGGGCTCTACCACAGTAGCAGAAAGAGCAAGGCAATTCCTCAGAGAAAGTTAAAATATCAGTGAAGAAAAAAATTTTAAGGTATGACCCATGTAATAGCTTCTGTATTTTAAGAGAAGCAACTTAAAACTTTAATTCCTTCACTCAAGTTATTTGAATATATTTGCGCTTGCAGAAGTAACTATTTTGCAAAGGACAGTTTGAGAAAAAGAAAATAAGTCTTTGGTGGTTATTTTCATTCAGAAATGTTAAGACAGCTTTTTCAAGTTTTATGGAAAACATGGAATATGTTTATAATAGACTCATTATATTTATTAGAAAAATGTAAAAATTCATACTATAATGTTAGTATCTAGGCATAATTCACAAGTGGAAACAAATAATTAGTTCCAAAAATTTGTCATCCAGCAGGCCACCGGGAGAGGCAAGATGAGCTACCCAACTCTTGGGCAGCAGGTATTTTTCATAGACTTGCATGGCTCCTAAGCATCCTTCTAATGCCTATATTGCTCAAAATGTAAAGTAGGATCCAGAATCTTTTATTTCTTTTTCTATTTTCTGAAACAAGTGTATTTGATATTTTTGAAAGGCATGTCTTAGATCTTTATACGTAAGTCTCCAATAACCTCCCATCATGGTGAACTGAGATCATTCTCCTCCAGAACTTTAGCCTCTCCATTTTCATTTTAAAGCAAAGACCAGAGTCTGAACTGCAGAAAAAATACTATTTCTTCTTTTACATCAGGCAACTTTTGTTCCTTATGTGAACCCTCAGGTAATGAGTTCTCTTTTCTGCTTTACACTCTGAAATGTCTGTGTAGAAGAGATGGTGACTCTTCATCACCACGTACCTGGGAAGTGTTCCACTGGAACAAAAAATCTGCCTCAAAGCTGTGTTAATCTTGCAGTAAGAAGAGTGCAGAAGAAAATTCCTGTTCCTATGTCTGTCAGGTTTTTTCCTTTCCAAATGCACAGGTAACTATTGTAACACTCAGTAATCCTTATGTTTATGCTCTAAAACTTGACTACAGTTGATGTGAACAATTAGGGTATATCTGTTTTCTCAGAAATCTGTTAGGTACCCTAAATTGTAAACCTGTTATTGGCAATAGACAATAGTGCTGTCAGGGAAAAGAAGGAAGACAGAACATATAGAAGAAAAGGAAACAAAGACTTAAAGAACAGAAGAAAATGGATGTAAAATATGAATCTACCTAGAATATCAATCAATCCAAGTCTGTTGTCCAAAGACTTCAGCATCTTAACTTCAAGCTCATTTGAAAGATACCTCCTTTGGAGAAGTTTAGTAAGTCCCCAGATATTCACATCCTGAGAAAATACATCGCTATTTTTGGCCATTTTTGAAAATGTGCATTTAATTCTTACTTATGAGAAAGGTAAACTTGTAGTAATTTTCATCTGTTGTGATTACTGATATATTGATTTATTTTCACATCTTTTTTCTTATGATTTATTCTGTTTTTCCCTTTTATACTGCATTTCTTCTTTTAAATTGATTGAGGGTTTGTTGTTGATTTGTTTAGTTTTCATGTTTCGTTTTTCCATCTATTAGTATGAAGGGTATACTCTCCTTGTTATTTTTTAAACTGGTTACCATAGGTAGTTTAACATGCCTATTTAATTAAAATTATTATAATTGACCTCCATAGAAATAACGGATAACATTAACTCCTTTTACTTTTTCTCCCATTCTTGTTAATTTTGTCTGGTATCTTGGTTCTATATTGCCTACTTTTTCAATCACAAATTAGAAATTATTATGATTGCTTTAGTGAATCCATAAATTCTTAGATTTACTCACTCATTTTCTAACACTTTTGCTTTCTATTCATTTCTGTATCTAAGATTTGCTCTCTAGAGTAATTTCTCTTCTCTCTGAATTTTACCTTCTAGGAGGATTTCTTTTAGGAAAGAATGGTAGTAAATTTCAGAGTTATTCGTCTTTATTTTACCCTTGCTCTTGGAAAACAGTTTCACATGGTTTAGAATTTAGTGATTTTTTTGTCCACACTTTAGATGATTCGGTTTGGCTTAGAATGTCCTCAGCATTGACTATCCATAATGCAGCTATGATCTCAGCCTTATTCATTTCAGAAGTCCCATACAGAATGGCCTTTTAAAACATCTTCCTAAGATCTAGGGAAAATATTGAAAGAAATTGCAAGATTACGCCCTTAGATAATTGTACTCAGTGAATCCGTTTTACTATAATTTTTGACTCCTGCAAATACCAAATCCTGAGAGAAGTGATTTCATAATTTTATATAGTTTTTCTGTTAAAATGCATCAACATAAAGATGTGTATTAGTTTCCTAGGGCAGTGGTAATAAATTACTACAAACAGGGTAGCTTCAAACAATAGAAATTATTAACTCTCAGTTCTGGAGGCTATAAATACAAAAGAAACCAAAGCGTGAGCAGGGCCTCAGTGCCTCCAAAGACTCCAGGAAAGCGTCCTTCCCTGCGTCTTCTGACTTCCTGTGGCTCCAAGTGTTCCTTCATTTGGGACTGCATGACTTCAATTTCTACTTCACATGGCCTTCTTCTTGTGTCTCAGTATCTCTCCTTTTTTGTCTCTTATAAAGGCCTATGCTAATCCCAGATGATCTCATCTTAAGATCCTTACCTTAATTACACCTACAAAGACTGTCATTCAAGATAAGGTCACATTCTGAGGTCCTGAGCAGATGGACCTATTGGTGGCCACACTTCAAGCCACCACAAGATGCCTCAGCATTTGGAGAAAACTGTAGAAAAACTGAGCTTGAGATTACACACATTTTTATGCTAAAATTCTAAAATGTGGCACTAGAAAAACCAGACTTTTAACTAGGAGTTAGGGTGTTCTAGTTTCTTAATAAATTTCTTAATTTTGTCATTGGAAAGTTGAAATAAGTGATACATTTTGCCAGCTCATAGGGATTCAGCTGACAACACTTTTCTGTTCTCTCATCTATGTGGCTTCTGGAGTCAGCACTCAGGATGATATGAGCCCATTGTTACCTTTTATGTGATAATTACATCTGTTAGGCATTGACAGATTTGCCTGATGGACAGGTTTCCATACTAGATCTGTAACTTGCAAGGATACTTGAAACCACTAAGAAATTGTACTTTCTAGAGAAGTTATATTAAATACAGTTCCAAAGATTTCATTTCCTATAGAGAACACTATGGGAGAGTAAGATGAAATAGAGTTTTGAAAGATGCTGGGGTCAAATTTTTTCCAGCTCTTGTGGTCTCCTTCTCTTATAAGGAATTTTGGTGAATGCAGTCTGGAAAGTATGTGTTGTCAACCTTCTCTCTTCTATCATTTCTCAGCAGAGTGGAGTCATCCTTAAACTGTCATCTCTCTTTTATAGAGTTGAAACAATTATGTAAGAACATAGAGGTTTCATGCAGTTTTGTCACAGTCAGCATGCCACTGGCTGTGTCCAGAGTTAAAAACATTAAAGTGAATTTAATGCTTGTGAAAGTTGCTGATGTAGGAAAGACCATGTCTTATTTTGTTGGTTTTTTAAATTCAATTGTCTGTATAGAGAGCATCAGATTCTTTCTCTCTCTTTTTTTTTTTTTTGACAATTTATTTTACTTATAAAGGGGCTAATTCCTTGAGCTCCAAGAATATCATCCATTTTTTATGCCAACAAAACCACTTGTAAAATTCTTATAAAGAACTCGGAAGGATTTTAACTAATTCATTTGTATGACATGAACAGTAGGTCTAGACTATCTTATGGACAGAATGTGTTTGTTCAGAGAGTTGGTTCAAAGGCTATACGGCTACATTTTAGGCAGATAACTGAGTGGACTTTCCTCCTGAGTGTGAGTTCTCTTCTGAAGACATTCTGGCAATTGGTAGCCCCTCAAGGGACTCTCAAGTGTCTAGGTTGTTTAAATGTATGTGCCCATTTACTAAAGTGATTTAGGCCTTCCTTTAATCATTTCAGATCTCACAAATAACTATACTAAAAAGTTGCCTTTGTGGCCAGTTTCGGGGAAAATATACAGAATAGAATACAGAATAGATTCATGCTAGAATTTTATATCCAGAAAATATCCTAAAGATGATCTAGCTCTGGTTCAGACACCCTCTATGGCCACCCAAGGGCAGTGTTCACCATTCTGCTCATTGCATATAATATGATGCTGGCCTTGAGCCAGATCATTTATGCCCTGAAGCAAAGACAAATTTCCAAGATGGCATCCCACTGAGAGGGTCCCTTTCAAATGCTACCTTGGGAGATATTAACAGTATTTTGTAATACCAATAGTAATCAGAAAAGCTTTAAATCTTAAAACTAGCCACTGTTGGTTATCTCATCCGCCCAAGAATAGCAGAAACACAATTGAGAGAATTCTTGAGAGCCCTCGGAGCCCATCTGATATCCCTGGCAAGCCTAGGGAAGTCGGCTATTTTCAGCCTGTGTTTTAAACCCTTCTGCCAGAGTGCCAGCCCTGGCCCCAGAGTTAGGATCCAGAAATATAAAACTCTAAGAATGTTTCTCTCTTCAAATCAAGGGAGATATTAAACTCTGTAGGGCAGATTTAAAGCATTCACCAGAAGGGCTTTTATATACAAACACTAATCCGTAGGAGTCTTGGATAGAGTAATCCACTGGGGTTTTAAAAGTCAGGTGAAAAATCTGAACCTTGAATGCTGAGTTAGACTCCATCTACCAAGGGAACTAATCTGGAAGCTCTCTGATTTTTTTCAGTTAAAAGCTATCTTGTCTGTTTTTACAGAAAAGAACACTGAACAATTCGGTGCACTACAGGGGATGCTACAGGGAACTCAAGCGAATATAAAATATTGCGCCTGTCTCTGAAACACTTAAATGACTATTTACAGATGAGAAAACTGAAAACAATAAACAATACAGGAAGTAGTCAAAACATATATACACAAGGGTCTCAGGCCATTTTTGTTGAGACCCTGGAAGAGGGATACATTGAGATCACAGTGTGGACTGGTATCAGAATGGCAAGATTAATAAAAAGAAACGGACACAGGATATAAATTGAAGATGGGAGGAGAGGAGACCAGGTTCAAGTTGCTGAAGCAATGGGCTTGAAGATAATATATCTGCCTTCTCTTGATTGTCCCTATTCTTCAGGGGACTGTGTCAAAGGCTGTGAGCTCCAGCAGCCTCCCCAGAGGTAAGCGTATTTTGTAATACAAACGGTAATCAGAAAAGCTATAAAACTTAAAACAAGTCACTGTTGGTTATCATCCTCCCAAGAATAGCAGAAATGCCATTGAAAGAATTCTTGAGAGTCTTCTTTAAAAGACAGGTGAAAAATCTGAACCTTGAATGCTGAGTTGGACTTCATCTACGAGGGGTGGATGGTGGTCTGTGGTGGCTACACTCAAGTAGACTGCAGGTTTTGTCTTCTGGAAACCCCATACCTGCTCTGGTAACAAAGAAACCTTTGCATAGAACTCTTTTCCCATGACTTACAAAGTTCTGACTCTTTCCTCTCTCTTGCACCAGATTTGGGAAAACCTGGGAAGAGCTCACAAAAGTTTGCCTGGTGTACAGTAACAAGCCAGTGGATTAGCACTGACCCAAACAGAGCCAATCAAAATGCTCCAAGGTCATTGCTGGATCCATCAGGAGGAATGTGATTTTGGCTTCTTTGGGCTTGTTAGCCAGAAGAATGATGAGAGCAGGAACTTCTTGTCTCCATCTTGGCCACCACTTGAGGGCAGCCTTTCAAGGAACAAGATTGTTTCAACTTCTGGGTCCCACGGAGCTCTTGGACTGCCAGCTACGTGTCATGAGATTTGCTTTACTTTCTGTCAGCAAATATGTCATCTGAAACTAAAGGAGCCCTAACACAGAAAACCAAAACAGCTTTATTCATGATGACTACATAACCCTAATAGTCACATTACCTTCTATGTTTCATGCAACTTTCTCTTCTTTAACTAGTTTATTACTAGTTTTGAGGAAGGATTTCTGCTTTGCTCCTATTGTCTGGCTATGATGTGACCATAGACCCTGTCCTATATTTTACATCTAAATCTGTATGCCGGGGGTCTTAAGTTTTCTTAATAAAAGGATATGGACTAAAACTTTATGATGTGGATTAATTAACAATAACATGGAGAAATCAGTCTGATCATTCCCACTCTTAAAAGTGATAATTCATATATATCCTGATTACATACCATTCACATAACATTTATACTTTTTAGCTCCATTATGCAAGGATTTATAAGTGTCCCATTAATAACATAAACAACAAGGAAAATCAAGGGAATACCCAAACACCATTTTATAGATGTGCAATTAGTTACAAGAATACTATACAAGCAGACCTGTAGAATGCAAGTACATTTTTTATTTTGGGAGTGGTTAAGTGTTTTCTCATCTTAGAACCATTAAATATGAAATAATAACACAGACCAGACTTGTTAGAAATGTGATATCATATAGAGCAAAGCCACACAATGTCAAAAATAACCTCTTGAAAAAACCAGATGTCACAAAACAAAATAGCCAAAGCCAGTTGATAAAGCCCCGTTGATTAGCTAAATACAGTGATTTCTTGGGGCTTATTCCACTGTTAGTTTGCAGCAAATCATTTGTCAATCATAATGCCATTTGCCATAATTATTCCTAGTCCCTATCCCTAGTCCCAAATCAGGACCACTGATGGATAGAATTTATAGCTCACTTCATTTTGTAAAAATGTGAGACCATGTGAGACCTTCAGGGCTTTGAGGGAAAAGTTGCATAATGGTATTTTTTAGATGTTTCTTTTTGTCTTTGCTAAACTCAAGTCTGCAAACACAAATGGTCACTTTGCACAAGGCATTGCATTGGCTGCGTCAAACAAACCTGAACAAAAATAGCCTCTGCTCACAGGAAGTCTGTGATTTGATTGAGAGGAGACATACAGTATAATGCAAACTGTTATCCACACACATATATTTCACACACTGTTTAAGGAACACCCTGGACTGGCATTTCAATACTGTGAGAGTTTCTATATAAATCTGGGTTTGCAACTTCTGTTGACTCCCATTGTAAGCAACCCTCAGTGTCAGTGGAGAAATTGATGCAAGATTTTTTTCTCCTTAGCTCAGCTAGGTCTGGGCTCTTGTTTCATGACCAGGAAGAAATAGGCACGTAGACATCAAAGAGTGACTGGAGTAGAATTTATTAAGCAGAAAGGAAAGCTTTCAGCAAAGACAGGGGTTCTGAAAGCAGGTTCCCGGTTGCCCCCTTGATAGTCGAATACCAGGGCATTTTTATATTTAAGTTGTTGGGACTGGGTTCCCTATTTATAAGGTGGGAATTCCTGGTGGCTCCACCCCATCCTCTCAGTGTGTATGTGGGCCCTTAGTCCACTGTGGTCATGTTTGGGAACCTCTTTTGCAAGTTCCCTTATCTGCACAAAACTTCGGGTGCAAGAACCTGTAGTACGAATCAGAGGCTCTCCAGGGACCCTTCCCTTACAGTCTGCCTGAAGCAAGCTGGCTAACTTCTTTCAAAACCCTGAATATTCCAGGTGCAGAGCCTCTCACTGGCAGTCTTGTAGTCCCCAGAGTGCATGCTCCAGGCTTCACTGTGTTTCTATGACAAGACTGTAGAGCTTATGGCAATCATTTAAGAGGTTCCAATGAGTTTCACCAATTCAAGATCATGGGACAAAATCATATCGAATCTCTTACTGATGCTTTGATTTATTTCAACTTTTTTTTCACAGCATTAGACACAAAGAACAAATGCAAAAACATAGGAATTGAAAGTATCACCTCAGAGTTGTTAAGACGGTAAGTTTATGCTATGTGGATATGGGTTTTTTTTTTAATGCCATTAAAAAAATATATGTGGTTATATATATCACCTTGGGCAAATTACACGTGGCAAATTATGTAAACTTTTTTTATTTGACAAGTAAAAATTGTATATATTTATGGTGTACAACATGATCTTTCGATATAGGTATAAATTGTGGAATGACTTAATCAAGCTATTTAACATATGTATAAATCATAAATATAAAATGTGGGGGAGTGTGGAGTAAATAGCACAGATTTATTTTATGAGATAAAAGTTTAGGTGTAATCAGCTTAAAATAGATTGCTATAACTGTAAGGTATTTTATGTAAGCCTAATTAGGTAACCACGATGCAGAAAGCTATAGTAGATATAAGTATTAGTTTTAAAGTCCTTGTGTGATCTTAATTGGCAGCCCTAGCACAGAAACAAATGGCTAGGATTTAAACAACAGATTATTTTTGGCAAGTGACATTATTGCTCAGAATCAGAGAGTAGGAATATGTATAAGTGCATAGTTGCAGTCTTATTTCTAAGTTCAATAAAACAATAAAATTATTGGGAGATGCTAAACTGTCATAACCTCTTTAGTTCTCAATCATTTTGACAACTTCCTGACACACAGGAAGTCATACTGCTTAACTCACTTTACCAGGAACCTTTGACTAACTCTTTTTTCCAAACTACTTTGACTTAGAACGCCAATTTCTTCAAGACATCGGAACATCAGTCTTTTCTTTCTTTTGTATCTTAAGTACTTATCTCTTATGGAACATTGCAAAAAGCATTTACAAATGACCAACTATTTTAAAGTTAAATTTCAACCTTAATTTTCTTTCAAATTAAGGAAAATCAGTGATTCAAATTAGTGAACCAATAAAAAAGTCCCTTTTATTAGCTATTCTTTTTATGTCTACTAACCAGCCCTGGGAAATTGGTCTATGGGTTGAAAAATGCAATATATGCAATACTAATCTGGCAACTCACATTCCTGGGATCTTTTGAAACTCAAGTAATGATAGACCAAAAGTCCTGCCAAGCATAAATTGCCATTTCAAATGAAGAACGCTTCTATTCACATTCAAATGACTCATTACCGAGGCTCTGTTCTGGTATGATTTACCTGCCTATATTTACACTGACTCTGGGAAAGAACAATGGCATTTTGCTCTTAAAATAAAAAGTTTCTCGGAGCTGACCATCTTACTCTTGCTTTTGACTGACTCATAGTATCTGAATTTCCTTTAAAATTTTCTAGGTGGCTGAAGGATTCAATTCGAATGGTGGCTGTAAATTGAAATGTAGTGGAGAAAGTAGTCCAGATTTTGAGGGCCTCTGTGCCATATTGTTGATTGATGAGGTTTATTGACATTAAAATTAAAAACAAAAGTTTTGGTAGTAATATACAGAAAACAACAATGCAATTGAATGGCTTTTTACCTTTTGTTCATATTTCCTTGTTCTTTATTGCTTGCTTGTTTGCTTGCATTTTTGCTTTCCTTTTTCCTTCCTTTTTTTTTTTTTTTTTTTGCAGGGCGGCGGGGTAGGGGGTGGTATTGGCAGGAAATAAACACTATTCTTTAGGAACAGTAAGTTCCACCTCTGGCATGGAGAGTAACTACATATGCTATTTGAAATTCTTCTACAACGAAGTTTTGCCCCTGGTTACCCATTTACTTGTATTAGTATAGACACATGTGTCTTTTTTTAGTGTACTTTTGTATATAAATCCATTTTATATTGTTTATTTTGTTGCTTAAATTGTTTCCGCTTTGTCCATTGGGAGCTCTTTCAGATCGGCTCCTGTGTTCTTATGATGCAGACCTGTCTTTTTGTTTGCTTGGTTTTCAGCCTTTATTTTATGGGATAGCAAAACGCTATAGGATCATCTTACACTTTCCCCGCCTCGCCCCTCCATCGGCCGTTTCTCGAAGGTGCCTTGGCTCCTTTTTCTTAGAGAGTGCTATTTAGAAACCAAGTATTCACTCTACAGGCCATTGCTGCCTCTCGGGTCTCTCAATGGACAGAGCTGGGAAACACACGCGTGCTTTCTAACCTATGCATACACACACATCCGTAATCATTTCTGCGTTTAGCATATGTAAGTATAAAAGTAAACCTGAGTTCGTGTCGATGTCTCTGAATCTGATCTTATGCTGCACTATTACAGTCTTCTCCTCCTTGCTTTACTGTAGTTTCTCCGACAGTAAAAAAAAAAAAAAAAAAAAATTGAATCTCATTACTAGTGTTTTTTAACCAATAGAAACTCAATGGATCTTTGTAATAGTTTGAAAGAATAAAACTTATGTTTATGCAAACTCTGCCAGTCACCCCGGAGACTGACCTGTGATAGAGATCATAACCATCAAGTCATCTCTTCTCAGGACTTAATGTGTCTCGTTACTTTAAATGTAACATATAGGGCATAGTGTCCACTTCCTTTACCAAACACATTGCAATACTATTATTATTTGGTGCTCAGAACTGGGGGTAAAATATGCTTGTGCTTGATAGTTGCTCCACTGTTTAATGCCTGTGACCTTGAGAAAGTTATTTAACTGCCCCAACATGCAATGCCTTCACCTGTGAAATGGATTTAGTATCAAATTACTCTTGAAAGTTCTGATAGAATTATCTTTAAACTTATCTAAAATATATAGCACAAAGCTTGGAAGATATTTAACATATGTTTGACTCTACTTATAATTTTTGGAATTTTAATGCATAGTAAAGTAATATCTGTCTTATTACACCTATTTTTAATTAAAATTAAGATTGCAATAGCCCAAAACATTTTTAATTTAGAAATCTTTACTAATCATGTCTCCATTTCTCACGTTTCTTATATTTCTATACAGTAATAATCAATATTAGTCATATTTATATCCCAAAGTCTTACAAGATGTGGTGACTTTGTTAGTCATCAGAAAAAAAAAACTATCATAGTTTACCATACACCTATTGAAAGTTATTTCTTGCACAATATTTCCAAATGGCATTTTTTTAAAAAAAAAAAAAACTATGTTTAAAGACTCATAGGCAATGTACAAGAATGATTCAAAGAATTGCTGGATATCTTTTATACAATCCTCAAATATTAATATTTTACTCATTAAAATTTTTTTCTCAGCATGAGGCAGGCACAATGTTTCTTTGTTTGTAATACTCCAGTGGATATTTCCTAATACTGGACAGTCTAGCATATTTTATCCTGTTCTTTTTTTTTTTTTTTGCACAAAAAATAACATTAAGTTCAGAGGAATAAAACCTGCCTACTTGGATAACTACAATGGCTGTGACTATCATTTTGGGAAAATTACATTACCTCTCATAGGTAAAATAAAATAGGTAAAGATGATTATTAAGTTTTCTTTCAGGGCTAAGACAGTAATAATACTGATGGTGATCATGATAGTGATAATAAAAAAGCAATGTTATAAGGCATTAGTAGTTGGTCAGATCATAAAAAGATCCATACAAATTATTACTAGGACAAAATAGTACTAGTTAATATCTGTAGTTAGTAGTGAATCAATAATCTTTTTGTACAGAAGAGCTTATTATTTTTGATAATGCTGAAATAATGATAGTTTGTTTTATATACAAACTAAATACCAAGTGTTTCTGTAAATGAGCCTTCCACACTTCAATTAGAATTTTTCCTGAGCCATCATATTTTAAAATCCTGCTTCAGTTTCTCCTTTCCATTTTAGTTAGAGTTTTAACATTTTTGCCCAATATAATAAAAATCTTATGTAACTGTTGCTGATCCAGTGGCACCTTTTCTTTTTCAAAGTAGGACGCTAAAATATGAATTTGGATTGTGCTAACAGCTCAAGACTCTCTAATTTTCTAGAAGACATTAGCATTCTTAAACAGGGTATGTATTAATCACGGCTTATACATTTTTTTGTCAAAGAGAGAGCAGCGTCTCATTTATAAAACAGCTAGTGAAACATACATCCCAGGCCTGACACTTGAGGACGCTCAGCCTGTCTACTGGTTGAGAACTGTTAGTGGTGGGTGGTTTGGCATTTTTGTCCCTGACACCACCTCAGTTGGCATTTGGAGACAAGGGTGCTGCTCTTCATTTTATAAGAAACTTGCCAGATTTTAAAGGATGGAAAATTTTCTCTGTTCTTACACAGTGAGTCCAGGTATAAACATGTCACTTCTTAATCGTAACTTACATTTTATGGAGTTTCTTTGCTTCTTAATGCCAGAATCTCATCTTTTTGGATTATAAGCCACTTTTGATTCAGGATTTAATTCTAGGCCTTGGGGTTGTCATTGTAAGTCTCTCCATCTTACTGAGGTGCTGAAATATTGTAGCATTTTTTATGGGACCTATAAAAATTGAAAATCTCTAAGCAGTGGTGGAGCAGGGACTTTAAAACATGCTTTAAGGAGAAATCTGTATTTCACAGAATTGTTCAGATTTCTAGGCTTCTGAAAGGTGTCATCAATGTCATTAAGCAGTTAGTTAAGATTGAGACAGTCAATTCCAGAAACTTCTCAGAAGAAAAAAAGATAAAAATAAGATTGGGACAGATCATACATATATAATTAATCACAGTAGAATTGCTAGAGGATTTTTGGGGAGATATACAAATATGTATGATGTTCATTTGCCTAAAGATATGATTTAGTCTTCATGCATCATTTTATTTTTTTGAAAGAGGCCATGCTTGTCTATGGGGACAGTGTTGTATAGTAGAAAAAGTATGAAATTTGGGAAAAAGCAAATGAGGAAGCAGAATCCAGATCATACTCTGGCTCCATATTTCAAGGTTGAAGTAATTTTATCACTGTAAACTGTGGAATAGTAATACTGACTTGTGAAAATTAGCTTTAACAAATGCCAATAATATAGTATAGTATAGTGTGCCACTCTGGGTTCTCCAAGAAGTAGATGCCATGATGGGATTAGATATGGAAAAAATCAGGAGAAACTTTTGTGAAGGATAAAAGGAGAGGACTCAGTTGGGAACAGGCAGGAAAAGTCTTCAGATGATGATGCTTGTCAGACAACTGTGAAAAAAAGAGGGAGAACAGATTGGGAAGGAAGAATGTGTGACCATCGTGGAGTCCTGAGGAATTTTCACAGGCAAATGAGGAGTTTCCAAGCAAAGGCTGCCTGTTGAAAGGATCCCATATTGGGTAGATATGGACACACCAGTGCCACCAGCATGGTCATTGCCTGGTAGTAACCCAGAGGAGCCGTGACAACATAAAAATGCAGCGTACACCCAAGTATCAATAGCTGAAGCTGGTCAGTGATGCTCCCCACAGCAGGCTCTCTTGATGGAGATTTGAGCAGTGAACTTCTCTAGCTGTCAATGGTCAGGTCTCTGGCCATCAGTGGTCTCATATTATAAGGTAGTATTGATCAGAAAGAAAATGTTGGATTTTTCAAAGAAAATTTTGATAGAGTTAATTAGTAGTTTCATAATGTAAGTCAGCATATTAAAGAAGGGTATACTGGTCAACAAAGCAATATAGAGAAACAGATTAGGAGGAATACACTGTAGAATGTAGTTTAATAAGATGGACTTGGGGCTTACCTGTGAACTAAGTATCACTTTTCTCTTCATAATAATGGTTTTATTATGAGAAAGATGGCTTGCAAATAATGCAATTGTAGCTAGAATGGAAAAAAATGTGCGACTAAACTGCTTTATTAAAGAGGAGGTGGCACCAGAGTTCACAAAATATGCTTCAAATAATCTAAGTTGATCTACAAATATTATACCCCATTAACTGTAGTGTAAGGACCTTATAACAGTACAGTCAGTCTCCAGCTTACAATGGTTTGACTTACAATTTTTCAACTTTACAATGTTGAAAAAGCAAAATGAATTTAGTAATTTCCTTGACTTAAGTTGATGGAGTTACTTTTGTCCAGATATAACTTATGATGAGGTTACATCTTGATAGAAGTGCCCCCATCACAAGTCCAGCAGATCTGCACATTCCTAATTCCTCCCTAATGCCAATTTTGTCATATATTTCACTTCTACTTATGCTATAATCACACAATACATTATTAATATTATATCTTTAAAATATTATTTTTCTTTCAGAGCAATTAAACATGATAAAATATTTTATTTTCCTTCATTTGTTCCATTTCAAATACCTTCATTTGTTTGTGTAGGTCTGAGTTTCTGACAACCCGTATCATCTTTCAGCTTGAATGGCTTCCTTAACATTTTTTGGAGAGGTGTGCTGACGATGAATCCCCTCAGTATTTTTTCTGCCTAAGAAAGTTTTTACTTCTTTTCATTTTGGGAAAATATTATTACTAGATATGGAAATCTTGGATGACAGACCTATTTTTTCAAGTCTTCAAACATGTCATTCCATTGTCTTCCAGCTTGCATGTTTTCTGGTGAGAAGTATGTCATAATTCTTATCCTGGTATCTCTGTGGGAAAAGTGTTGTTTTCTCCTAGCTGTCTTCATGAGTCTCTCTTTAGTTTGGTTCAGGGATTTGAATATGATATGCTTAGGTGTGTATTGTTGTTGTTATTGTTGTTTATCATGTTGGTCATATCTGAGCTTCTGAAATCTGTGGTTTGGTTTCTGTTAGCAATAATAGAAAATTCTAAAATTCTCAGCCACTGCTTCTTTGAATATTTCTTCCATCCTGTTTTCCCTGTCATTTCCTGCTGGTGTTCAAATTATACGTAAGTTAGAATGTTTGATACTGTACTATGGCACTTGAATGATGTGTTGCATTCTTACCAATATACTTTTTTCTTTTGCATTTTAGTTTGTGCAACTTATGTTGACCTACTTTCAAGTGTACTTATTTCCTCAGCTATGTCACATCTACTAATAAGACTTGTACTGTTTCTGTTGTTTTTTTAATTTGCTTCTAATATTTTCTTTTAAATATTTTTTAGTATCCTTCTCTGCTGCAAATTGCCTTCTGATATTACATATTATCTATGTTTTCTGTTAGAGTCTTTAGCATATTATTATTATTTTGTACTTCTTGTCTGATAGTTCTAACATCTGCATCAAAGCTGATTTTTGTTATAATGATTACTTTGATTCTTGAAGACTTTTTTTTTTTTTGCTTTCTGGTATGCCTTCCTCTTTTGTATTGAAAGGTGTCTATGTTCTATGTGACAAGAGATATTGAGGCAAGTATTTATTATATGACTTCTGCTACACATTTAGTATGGCACTTGTTTTAATTTTGTCAGGATTTGTGCTGACTTTGAAGTCTGCTGTTGCTCTAGTTACCAGAGTTGGAATTAGTTGTTGTTATGGGCACGGGAGACTTGCAATTTCTCTAGAGATATTTTGAATTTTTTCTCTCTGGTTGTCTTTGCATCTTTAATTTGTCTTTCTCCCTGGAGAGAGTTTTCCTTTTGCAGTTCTCTAGGTGTTTTCCCTGTGATTGCTTACTTGAAGCTAGTTAGCATGGTTATGAGGTGAGGCAGAAGGAGTGAGGGGGTTCATTATAATATTCTAATTAGCTTTGAGACTTAGGGAAGCCCTTCAGTGTGTGACCTTCTCAAGATTTTCTGTGGCTCCAATAGGTGTAGTACCTCTTATCCCACCCTTTTGTTCTCAGCCAGCTGCCGTGTCCTCAAGCAATGCTTCTATCACTCCTCTTCTGCAGGTCAACCTTTTCATCCTTAGAAGAAATAGGAGCAAATGAGTCTCAGTGGGGCCTCTTCCTCTGGCTTCTCCCAGATTTGTCAGGGTAAGTGTCCCAGAGGAAAGGCCTATAGGAGCAGGAGACCTCTATGTCAGTGCCTGTCTCAGCTTCACACTCTGATATTGGTTCATGTTCAGCCTTTAGCAATTGGTTGAAAGTTACTAGTTTAAATTTACTTCCAGATTATAGCTCATCCAGTGATGTCTGCCCCTAAGCAAATGCTTAGGTTTTATTTCTTTGTGCAAGCTTATGTGTCTCTTTGGAATTCAGGAGAATTGAATGTCCTGTATCTTCAATTCCCTGGTAGAGTCAATAAAAGTCATTAATTTTCAGTTTGTATTGCCTTTTGCCCTGTTGTAGAATGTGACACTCTTTTTAGATCTCAACATTTCTAAGATGTCTTTTAGTTATTGATGATACGGTGGGGTTTATTTTTAAATGTTTTATTGTCCTTTTGATTACATAGGCAAATAGGGCTGCCTCTAAGGCATCCATAGTTCTGTCTTAATCAAAAGACCAATTTTTTTCTGACAACCTTTTTGATTTTTTATTCTCAAATGGAATCCTAAACATTGAAAAATTATAATATGATATTCAGGGTATATTTTAAATCTAAAAGTAGCTTTAAGTTTTCCTGGAGAGTTCTTAATCACCAAGACTTGCGAATTCATCTAATAAAAGAAGAAGTGCTGGGAATAATTAGATTCATTTGATTTGATTTGTTATTATAGTTCTACGGGAAGACTTGTCAAATCAGTAGAGATACTCAGCCTTATAGGAGAAAAATGTTATTACTATAAATATTTCGCCAGTTCCTGAATATTGATCAGTGTTCTCACTGTCTGTTATACATTTCCACATATTAAGAATCCTGTTGGTACTTTGCCTGGTATTAGGAGACAACAGTAGTATGTTTTCAGTCATAAATTTAGTTGTTATTTAAAATTCTTACTTGGCCACAGCCTTACTTATTTAATCTGAATCTAGCATCTAGGCCATATGTTCTCAATTGCTGATGTACATCAAACTTATCCATGAAGTTTTATGAAAATATAGGTGGTGGATGCTACTATAGACTTGCTAAATCTCTTAACATGATATTCTTGGAATATTTTGTATGTGAAATGTCAGGAGCATCATAAGCTATATATCTAAAATTTTCCTCAGTAAAAAGTATGTTTATCTGTATTGATAAATCAGATGTAAAACTCACTACCTGTTTTGAAAACAGTCTTAACAATTACACCTAGAGATTGTGATGGTTAATATTAGGTATCGACTTGATTGCATAGAAGAATGCTGATATGGTTTGGCTGTGTCCCTACCCAAATCTCATCTTGAACTGTAGTTCCCATAATCCCTGCATGTCATGGGAGGGACCCAGTGGGAGGTAATTGCATCATGTGGGCGGTTACCCTCATGCTGTTCTTGTGATAGTGAGTTCTCACGAGATCTGACTGTTTTATAAGGGGCTTTTTACCATTTCACTTGACACTTCTACTTGTGGCCACCATGTAAACAAGGATGTATTTGCTTCCCCTTCCACCATGATTGTAAGTTTCCTGAGACCTCCCAAGCCATGCTGAACAGTGAGTGAGTCAAACCTCTTTCCTTTATGAATTACCCAGTCTTGGGTATGTCTATGAGCAGTGTGAGAACAGACTAATACAGATGCCTAGGTGGCTGGTGAAGCATTGTTTCTAGGTGTGTTTGTGAGGGTGTTGCCAGAAGAGATTGACATTTGAGTAGGTGGACTGGGAGAGGAAGACCCACCCTCAATGTGGTGAGCACCATCCAATCGGCTGCCAGCGTGGCTAGAACAAAGCAGGCAGAAGAACGTGGGATACGTTTGCTTGCTGAGTCTTCTGGCTCTCTTTCATCTTCTCATGCCTAACACTTTCTTCCATTCCTCTTGCCCTCGGACATCAGATTCCAGGTTCTTTGGCCTTTGAATCTGAGACTTGCACCAGAAGCTTCCCAGGGGCTCTTGGGCCTCTGGCAGTATACTGGGGGCTGCTTGCTGGTTTTCAGGCTTTCAGACTTTACCAAGCCATGGTACTGGTTTCTCTTTCCCCAGTTTGCAGACAGCCTATCCTGGGACGGCTTTGTAACCACGTAAGCTTACTCTTCCTAATAAACTCCCTTTCCAATACACACATATCCTATTGGTTCAGTCCCTCTGGAGAACCCTGACTAATGTAGAGACATTTTTGCCTTATTTTTCAAGTGACTTAATTATTTATGTCTGTCACATTGTTACAAAACTGTTTCTTTTCAGAAACCAAAATCTGACTCCCGTAACCCCCACTATTAGTTTACTCCTACCATGTGATAGACCTTGTACCTGTTTGAAAGTAGTGAACTTACATTTCTTGTATTCTTGTTCTACCCTCTTCATCCTGTTAAATGAGATAATAAATAAAAAATAACTTTGCCTACCATGTGGCACTTACTCAGCAGTGTCTATAAGAGCATGCACCATCCACAATTGTCGAGAGCATTTCAAATACGCTTATCCATTTTACTGCTTTTTAAACTTTTTCATTTTATTCCTCTTTTGAATTTTATTCCTCTTTTAAGTTTAAAAGTCATTGTCAACTTTTTGCTTTTCCTAAGCACATCACCTATGTTGCTAGCACTGGTTTAAAATAATTCTTACAAATATCTGTTCTATACACACTCAAATGCCTAACCTTATATGACATTGCTATCAGGAATTTGACCCTAATGACATTTATTGTATATAATTTTTTGCTTGATATCACCATCATTTGTACAAGTACCTAACATAGACACAAACCCAGAGACACACACATGTGTATGCACACACACGCATGCACACACACACACATACATGCTTTAATGGACTTTATATTGTAACAATATAGTTACAAGTGTTTGAAAATTATTGACTTTATAGTACAATGTTATTACATGTCTTTTGAACTAACAAGGATTGAAACGTAACTTCTATCACTGAAGTCTGAAATTATTTTTGATAACAATAAGAAATAATGTTCTTATATTGACAAAGACAGAAACGAATCTAAAAGCCTATTGCTATGGTTAATATTAAGTGTCAACTTGATTGAATTGAAGGATGCAAGGTATTGTTCCTGAGTGTGTCTGTCAAAGGAGTTGAGCATTTGAGTCAGTGCACTGGGAGAGGCGGACCCACCCTCAATGTGGGTTGCCACCATCCAATCAACTGCCAGTGTGGCTAGAATGAAGCAGGCAAAAAAAGGTGGGAGAAGCTGACTTGCTGAGTCTTCTGGCCTTCGTCTTTTTCCCGTGCTGCATGCTACCCCCCCGGAACATCAGACTCCAAGTTCTTCAGGTTTCGGACTTACACCAGTAGCTCTCAGGTCTTCGGCCGCAGACTGAAGCCTACCCTGTCAGCTTCCCTACTTCTGAAGTTTTGGGACTCAGAGGGAGCCACTACTGGTTTCCTTGCTCCTTAACTTGCAGACGGCCTATCGTAGGAGTTCACCTTGTGATTGTGTGAGTCAATTCTCCTTAGTAAACTCCCTTTCATGTATACATATATTCTATTAGTTCTGTCCCTCTAGAGAATCCTGACTAATACACTTATTTTGAGCAATTTTGGGGTTTACTATCAGGATCTGCTCTTCTGTGATGGGTTCAATTTCTCCACATCCTGGCCAACACCTACTGTATTGTTATGTTAGATTGTATGATAATACCCACCCTAGTATGTACAAAGTGATGTCTTATGGTTTTGATTTACAGTTGACTAATGACTAATGAGATGTTTAGTATATTTTCATGTGCCTATTGGCTATTCGTGTTTTTTCTTTAGGAAATGCTTTAGTTTTAAACTAACAATTAAATGCAAAAATGCAAATTTACTTTGACCTCAGTATTATCAATGTGTCAAATGTATAGTGGAGACTAACAAACATGAATAACTAAATCTTCCAAAATACTACAGAGTTAAGGATTATTTTCTTGAAAATTTTACTGCAACAGTGTAAAGAATGATAATAGCATGCACATGAGTTCTGCTTATTTGTTTTTCTATTTAAAAAATGAATAAACTTCAAATGTATAATAAATGCACACATGTTATAGAATGCCTGAACTTACCTGACCCTGCTATGAGGAATTTGACCCAAATGACATTTATTGTATATAATTTTTAGCTTGATCTCACCACCATTAGTACAAGTACCTAATAACTCTAGTTCAGGTCTACCAGGAGTAAATTTATAATCAAAATCCATTTTTTAAAAATTTAGTCAAGGAGTCTTCACAGCAGTTAACTGTTCACACCACCAAAATGTTAACTTCTAAATGTTTTAATTTTTAAAAGTTCTCATTTTAACAGAAATATCAAAGAGAATTCACTATCCACAGATAAATGGATCTATCTTACAGGATTCTTGGATTATGAAAGTGGTGAGTAGTTAGAGAGGAAACAGTTGGTCACCAGGATCCATCACGCATCCAGAGGAGAGTCAGCGTTCAGGCAGTCGGCCTCCGTTGCTCTCCTAGCTCAGCCACCCGTTCACATCTTTGTGCTGACACTTATCATATTACATTGGCACGTGCTTTTATTACTGATGGATGATGTGTTCCCAGGGTAGGCACTGGTTCTTATGTGCCTCTGAATCCTCAGTGCCTAGAACAAGTCAGATATTTCCATTTTAAGCTAGTTCAAAACAAAAGAGAATTGTTATAAACACAGTACATACAAATCATATAAAATTTTGACAAAGTTTCTCACTAGATCCCCACAGTATAATGAGAAAGTATACTGTTTATAGCATGCATATCTGCCCCCCTCAACCCCACGTATAGTATTAAACCCTGAATAAAATCCCTCAAACACTCCCCAGAGCTTTCTGAAGTAAGACAAATGACATTTCTGCAAATTCTGTAGAATCAGAGCCGTGCCTGTTCCCTGGCCCACAGGACATCTGCATTTGGGAGACTTCGCTGGCCTCTCCTGTTCTTTGGCTTCCAAGCAGACACTGTGAACTACTCATATGCTGGCCAGAGTCGCTCACCATGGAGCCCTCTCTGCTTCTGCATATACCATTTCCTCTGTCCCTCACCCTGCTTCTTCGTGGCTCCCTCCCCTTCATTCTTCCTAACTCTGATTAAGCTTCCCTTCTTCTTGATGGCTTCCCTTCCTCTCCAGACCTCTCTCCTGATGCCTCTTCTTCGTCCTGCCATTGCACTTTTCACGTTGTCCTGTAAATCTTGATCTACTTGTCTTCCTTTCCCACTCGGTACAATTATCTTTGAAAGCAGAGGCTGTGTTTTATTTGACTCTGTGTCACCAGCACTTATTTTAGTTTTTAGCAGCAATATTTGTAGAATTAATGAATTGTTTATGAGTGAATAAAGGCAAGTAAGAAGTAAATTTGACTTAGAAATCTCTTGCTTCTGTGTCGGGGTGGATAATAATAAGAATAAGATAGATAAGTGGGTGTAGAAATGCTTTGAGAAGGAAAAACTGAACTCGGTTCAGACGATGTTGAACATGAGTCACTGGAGGTGGGCAAGGTGGCAGGTGGGGTAGGGAGGCGCATTTAAGCAGATGATAAATAACATGAGTAACATTGAACAAATATTTGTTTAGAGCCTGCCAATTGCCAGGCATAACATTATGCAGTAAAATGGCAGGCACCTTGCCCAGAAGATTATGCCCTTAAGGCCTCCCTGAGGCAAGCAGTTGGTCAATAGCTAAAAGACAGGGGTGCTGCAAGCCAGGCTGTTTTAGAATGATCTCCAGATCAAGCCTGGTCCCCGCACTTCCCTGGGAGCACAGGGAAGCCAGTTCACTGGTGAGGATGAATCCTGGCTTAGTTTTTCCCTGACTCAAACTGCTTCTCTTCTTCCTTATCTCCTAAACATGGACTCCTCTTCAAGGAACAACTTTTAGAGACTAGGCTGATGACAGTAGCTTTCAGTGTTGGACTTGATTGGGTGGTAACTGAATTCTCATTACATGGGTGGTATTTTAACTAGAATCTGTGCCCAGCTGAACTCTTTGCTTATAATATCTAGTTGTATCTATCCCATGGAGGGAACTGCTTCTGTCTTTTCTTTTCCTGTGGGAACCCACATCTCCTTAGATTTCTGGGCAATTGATTGCCTTGTGACCTTAGATCTCTGTTAGGTTAAAATTGAATTTTTAAAAATATCTTTAGCAGTGGACATGAGCTTCCTTCAGCTCTTCTATATAATCCTGAGCTCAACTGAAACTGCTTTGGGGTTTTAAAAATTTGCGTATTTTTATTCATCAAAGGTATACACACATAACTATTTTAAGAAGCCACTGTAAAAGGTTGCCTATCCTTCAGGAGTTTATATGCTAAAGACACACACACATACACCATAAAATACATATGCAATAAAGCTCACAAACATGTTTGTTCAGAATAAGCTAAGCATTTACACAAATTTGATTTAATTTTAAAAGACAGGAAGGGTTTTGAGATGTCGATGAAAAGAGTCAAACTCTGTAAGATATTTGAGGAGATTTATTCTGAGCCAAGTATGAGTGACTATGGCCCATGACACAGCCCTCAGGAGGTCCCGAGGAACACGTGCCCAAGGTTGGAGTACAGCTTGGTTTTACATATTTTAGGAAGACATGAGATATCAATCAAAAACATTTAAGAAATACACTGGTTTGGTTCAGAGAGATGGGACAACTCAAAGTTTAGGGGGTGGCATGAGTGGGCAGGAGGTCAAGGGGCTTCCAGGTAAATTTAACCATTTTCTGGTTGACAATTGGTTGAGTTTGTCTAAAGACCTGGGATCCATAGAAAGGAAATGTTCAAGTTGAGACAAAAGATTGTAGATGCCAAGGTTCTTTTGAAGTCTTAAAATGGCTGCCCTTAGAGACAATAGATGACAAATGTTTCCTATTCAGATCTTTAAGAGGTGCTAGACTTTTAGTTAATCCCTTCAGAATCGGGAGGGCCTGAAAGAAAAAGATCTAACTATGTTAATAGATATTCTTTACAGGTGCAGACTTTCCTCCACGAAGGATGGCTTTGCAGGACCATTTTAAGATACGACAGAGAAGCATGTTTTGGGGTAAAGCATTTTGATTTTCTTCTTTTTTAGGGGGGAGTGGTGGAGTCTTGTTCCGTCACCCAGGCTGGAGTGCAGTGGCGGGATCTCGGCTCCCTGCAGCCTCCCTCTTTCAGGTTCAAGGGGTTTCACCATGTTGCCCAGTCTGGTCCCAAACTCTTGAGCTCCAGCAATCTACCTGCCTCAGCCTCCAAAGTGCTAGGATTACAGGCATGAGCCACCATGCCGGCTCAATGTTTTGAGCTGTGTCATAATGTTATGCGAGAGTCATATTAGAAAGTAAGTCACAATATACAGGATTAAATAAAACCCATCTGATGAGAATCCATGGTTTGTAGGGCATGGCTCCTCAAACCATTTATAGATAGGAATTTGGGCAAAATAAAATAAATAAGAGATTAGTCTTCAGAGGTATTTGTGTATATCTGGGTATTGTTATTTAAAGAAAGTAATTTAGGATTATGGTAGCACTTCATTATGTGTAATATGATTCATATTTTCACATTTCTTATCATCATTTGAATTTAACAAATTCAAGTGTGATTATTTTAAAAAGTTATTGTTTGCTTTTCATTACCTAAAGAAATAACAAAGATTTGCTATTTGTTTATTGAGGCACATTGTGGGAATCCACTCAAGGTGGTGACAAAAATATTAAGGGAAAAATAGTAGAGAAAGCTAGAGAATATAGTCTCAAACCCTTTTGGAAGGCCTAAGGGTTTTTTCTATAGTTCTTGGCTGAAGGCACCCTTGTCCCCTTAGTTAAATGAATTAGAGTAGAAACAAAGGAATGTGGGAGTTTACCTAACTAACTTGTTTACTCATGTAGTCTTAAAATTAACCTTTGAGCCTGATGGCACTCTTGGGGGGATATCGACTAGGAAGATTACCCTCTCCCTAGTGTTTGCTTTGGGCATCAGAATCTGGCCTTTAATCTTTCTCTACAAGTGTGTTGACTGAAAACCTCCATTATCAAATCTATACTGAATGAATAGGGAGAAGGTGAACTAGTCAGTGTCGTGTAGCAGTGATCTCTCTCTGTGAGTGGCTCACCACTCCTTGGCCCATTCAATCACTTGAGATTTGTGTCTGAGTGCATTTATTCTATTCATCTGTCATGCAGTTGGGGTCTGTGGGATGGACCCTGGCAGGTGGTGACCCTGACAGCACATGAAGTGAATTATGAAACTGATCACATTCTCTTATAATTGACTTCCAATCCTTTGATACCAATCTTCCATTTACTACAATACTGAATTTCCTACTCAATTTTATGTATTTAAATTTTTTCTTTCCTTACATATGGCATTCCTGATCTCTTGGAAGAGTCTTATTTTCAACTATCATAGAATGCATTTAATAATTATTTCCAAAGACAATATTTGCAATATTCTCTTATACACTCATTCGCATGGAAAAGAAGGAATAACTCTTCTAGATATCTTTATTCACCCACTCTTTCATTGAGTTTATGAGCTAATTAGGTGAAAGGAAATACATTATTTTCAATATATAATATTCTTTCACATTTATGTTTTCAGTAAACCAGTAAATAATGATTTTGAGTTTTGAAAATTGTATACTATCTCAACAATGAAACCTCCAATGTAGCTCCAATATAGTAAAAAATTTGCTAGTCATGAGAGATGAATACTTAGGTGTTTTTCCTTCATTATAAACTTGGACAAATAATTAACTCTATGGAGACCAATTGCATCACCTATAAAATGCATGTAATATTATCTACATCAAAGGATTGATGTGAGAATAAAATGAAATACATGTAAAAGGGGCAAGCATCAGATATGAATCCACAATATCCACACTGGTTTCTTCCTAATCATGCTATGAGTACATCACTGCCTCTAGAAATAATCTTAATGGCATGTCAATAATACAAATATTAATATTATAGAGACACAACTGATTATTAAAAATCAAAGATTTTATCACCATTACTCTAGATATTTAGTAGTAATGCTTTGGCTTTATATTTATGCTCTTAACCATATAAATAGTTATTAATGAACATAGAATAAAGGATACAGTCCCAGTAAAAATGCTTAAAAGTGTAATAAACTGATAGATCAATGTTCCCTCTCTCTGTCCCTCTTTCCCTCCCTCCCTTCTCTCTCTTTCTATCTCTGCTGTGTTGGGTTCACTGAGTAGATGTTAGTAGATGCATGTACTACTAGAGAGATCACTGTGTCTAATTCTTTTTTTTTTTTAAGCAAAGACTTAGATGGTTTATTTTAACTCTGCATTTATTTAGCACATTTACAAAAATAAGTTCACATGGAAACATTAGGAATAAAATTCACAAGTTTACAGGAAGAGAAGGAAGATTTAAAAAAAAACTCTCTCCATTTAAAGGTCTTGGTAATTAGATTGTTTTTCTCCTTTTATCTAGTTCCATTGCTGAATAGTTTTAATTAAAGTTTTATGAAATACAGATGATTTTTGGTAACTATAGTATGACTCTTGAATAAATTATCTTCTTAAATGAATATATGTATTAATAACAGTTTTGTTTTGCTCTTATAATTTGTATTATGATTTTAATATGATTATGATGAGAAAAAAATTTTTAAAAGGACACGTAACCTAATCACCCTTACACAAGCTTCATTAACATGTTTTTAATTACAGGAGCAGATATACTGCTTTCACTGATTGGTCTTAGATGGACATTTTGCCTATTTTTAAAAATATATTATATGTTCTTAACCATCTGAGCTTCTTAACTATCATTTCAAAAGTCATCATAACATCCCACTGAATAGGAATAATTTCTTTCTGTGTTTCATATTATTGAACAATATTTTGTTTCTGGTTTTAATTATGTTGAAAATGTTGAAAAACCATCTTTCTGCATGTATTCCTTTTCCATATTTACTAATGCTTCTTTTGAATTGATTACAAGATATGAGATTACTAATCAAATAGCATGAACATGATGATGTCTCTTAATGCCTGTGGTCTTAGCATTTAAAATTATTATGATGATTTTATAACATTATTCAGCAAAGTTTAAGACAACGAGGATCACCACAGATCTGAAAACATTAGCCATTTACATTTTTATAAATGCCTTGCCAATATGTCGAAAGTTTGCTTCAGTTCAATTAGAATTTACATTTCCCTTTTTAAGGTGTTTGTGAATCTTCCCATAAGTAGGTTTATGTACTTTTTCGTGTAAATTGTACCATCACAAACTTTATGAATTAATCTTTTGAAACTATATTAGCATTTCTTATCCATTAAAAACATCTCCCTGTGTACTTAACCTTCATTTATATTTGTGACATTCATATCTTCTTCCTAGTGTTTTTTTTTCTCTAGGGTTATATATACCTGTTTCATGTGTGAACTTTTACAAAATAATATATCAAGTCTGTCTCTTTTCTCCCATAGAGGTCTCTTCTGTAATATCTAAATTTTTTTAATTAATTTTTAATTTATAGGTACATACTAGGTATATATATTTATGGGGTACATGAGATATTTTCATGCAGACATACAATAAGTAACAATCACGTCAGGGTAAATGGGATTTCCATCACCTCAAACATTTCATTCTTTCTTTGTGTTAAAAACAATCCAATACTTTTAGTTATTTTAAAATGTACAATAAAAAATTATTGACTGTAGTCATTCTGTTGTGCTATGAAACACTGAATCTTATTCATTCCAACTAACTTTATTTTTGTGTCCATTAACTGTTCCCACATCCCCCACTTCACCATCCTTCCCAGCCTCTGGTAACAATCATTCTGCCCTCTGTCTTCATAAGTTCAATTTTTAGCTCTACAACTGGGTGAGAACATGTGATGTTTGTCTTTCTCTGTTTGGCTTATTTCCCTTAACATAATGCACTCTAGTTTCATCCATGTTGCAAATGACAGAATCTTATTCTTTTGTATGGCTGAATAGTACTCCATTGTGTGTATGTAACACATTTTCTTTATCCATTCATCTGCTGATGGACACTTAGGTTGCTTCCAAATCTTGGCTGTCATGAATAATGATGCAGTAAACACAGGAGTGCAGATATCTCTTCAATATACTGATTTACCTTTTGGGAATATACCTACCAGTGGTATACACTGCGGTGTAACATAGGATCATAGAGTAGTTCTATTTTTAGATTTTCAATGTACCTCCATACTATTCTCCATAGCGATTGTGCTGATTTACACTCCCATCAATACTATACAAGAGTTCCCTTTTCTCCACATCCTTGCCAGCATTTGATGCTGCCTGTCTTTTAGATAAAAGCCATTTTAACTGGAGCGAAATGATAGCTCATTGTAGCTTTGATTGGTATTTCTCTGATGATCCATGACGTTGAACACCTTTTCATGTGTCTGTTTGCCATTTGCCATTGCCTTCTTTTGAGAAAAGTCTATTCAGATCTTTTGCTCATTTTACAATTGGATTATTAGATTTTTTTCCTATAGAGTTGTTTGAGCTCCTTATATATTCTGATTATTAATCATTTGTCAGATAGATAATTTGCAAATACTTTGTCCCATTCTGTGAGTTGTCACTTCACTTTGTGGATTCTTTCCTTAGTTGTGCAGAAGCTTTTTAACTTAATATGATCACATTTGTCAATTTTTGCTTTGGTTGCTTAGGCTTGTGAGGTATTACTCAAAAACTTTTTGCCCAGTCCAATGTCCTGAAGAATTTCTCCAATGTCTTCAGAGTTTGAGATCTTAGATTTAATTATATGCTCCATTTGGATTTGATTTTTGTGTATGGTAAAAGTCAGGGTCTAGTTTCATTCTTCCACATATGGACATTCAGCTTTCCCAACACTATTTATTGAAGAGACTCTCCCTTCTCCAGCATATGTTCTTGGCACCACTGTCAAAAATGAGTTTACTGTAAATGTCTGGTACGTTTTGTAGGCAGCAGGTCATTATGTTTTGTTTTGTTTTGTTTTTATCCATTCGGGCATTTTATGTATTTTGATAGGAGAGTTTAGTCTATTTAGTCAATGTTATTATTGGTAAGTAAGTACTTACTCCCACCTTTCTGCTATTTGTTTACTGATTGTTTTGTGGTCTTCTCTTCCTTCATTCATTCTTTCTTTCCGTTTTCCTTTTTGTGAAGGCAATTTTCTCTAGTACTGAGACAGCCAGGTGAGAGGGGCTCCCTGGAAAAAAAACCCAATGGGCCTGCACCTTGGGTTTGAGCCACAGAGGTTTCTGCGCTTTGCAGCAAGGAGGATCCTGGCCACCCCCTTCATGTGTGGTACCTGGAATTCAAATGGCAGGTGGGAAGCATTTTAGCAGAGACTCTGGCCTAGCAAGAGTCCTTGTCCCCCCCTTTTCTTCCTTTTCACCCTATAAAACTGTGTAACACTCACCATTCAAACTGGCTGCAAGCCTGAATTTTTGTGGCCATGGGGCAAAGAACCTGTCTTTAGCTGAACTAAGGAAAAGTCCTGCAACAGTACCATTTTAATTTTTTTGCATTTTATTTTTTGTATATCTAGTGTATGTTTCTTGATTTGGAGTTACCATGAGGATTGCAAATAACATCTTATAACCCATATTTTAAACTGATGACAACACTGATTGCCAGAAGAGACACAAACTATCAAACAATCAAAGAGAAAACTAATAAAAACTACACTTCATCTTCCCTGCTTTTTACATTTTTGTGATTCTATTTATATCTTATGTTGTTAATATCTTGAAAAGTTTTTGTAATTATTTTTAATGGATTTATCTCTTAGTCTCTCTACTCAAAATATGCATAGTTTGCACACCACAATTACAGTGTTTTAATATTCAGTGTTTGTCTGTGTACTTAGTATTTACTAGTGAGTTTTATACCTTCACATGATTTCCTATTGTTCCTTAATGTCCTTTTCTTTTAGATTGACTAATTCCTTTTAGTCCTGACCTTTTGGAGTTTGATTATAAATGTCTTGAAGTAGCCTTATATGAGGTAAATTTTATTGGTGTTCTACAAATATAAATTTGTACTTGAATATTGATATCTCTCTCTAGATTTGGAAAGTTCTCCATTATTATCCATTTGAATACATTTTCTACCACTGTCTCTCTCTCTCTCTACATCCCTTTAATGTCAACAATTCTTAGATTTGCCCTTTTGGGGCTATTTTCTAGATCCTTAGGTATGCTTCATTTTTTAAAATTCTTTTCTCTTTTGTGTCCTCTGGCTGTGTATTTTCAAGCAGCCTATCTTCAGGCTCACTAATTCTTTCTTCTGATTGATAATTATGCTGTTGAGAGACTCTCATGCGCATTCTTCAGCATGTGAATTAAATTTTTCAGCTCCAAAATTTCTTCTTGGTCTTTAAGAATTATTTCAATCTATTTGTTTAATTTATCTGATAGGATTCTGAATTCTTTCTCTGTGTTATATTGGATTTCCTTGAGCTTCCTCAAAAGAGCTATTTGAATTCTCTGTCTGAAGTGTCACATAGCTTTGTCACTTCAGGTTGGGTATGAGTGCCTTTTTTAGTTTGTTTGGTGAGGTCATGTTTTCCTCTATGGTCTGGATGCTTGCAAATGCTCATTGTCGTTTGGGCATTGAAGAGTTAGCTATTTATTGTAGTCTTTGCATTCTAGGCTTGTTTGTGCATATCCTATTTAGAGAGGCTTTCCAAGTATTCACAGTAAATTGAGTGTCATGATCTAATTCTTTGGTCACCGTGGCCATATCTGCTCCAAGCCCAGTAACACTGTGACTCTTGCAGACTTGTGAAGGTACTGCCATGGCAGTTTTGGATAAGACCTTAGAGAATTACCAGGATTTCCAGGCAGAGACTCTTGTTACCTCCCCTTACTTTTCCCCCAAAACAAACAGTTTATCTCTCTCTGTGTTGAGCTCCCTGGACCTGGGGGATGAGTAACATAAGCATCTCTGTGGTCACCACCACTGGGACTGTTCTGGGTCAAACTGGAAGTCAACACAGCACTGGGTCCCACCCAAAGCCCAAAGCTTGCAGCAACTTATTGCCTGGGCACCACTGATGTTCGGTCAAGGCACAAGTGTTCTTCAGTCAGCCGGTAGTGAGTCCAGTAGGCTTGTGTCCTTTCCTTCAGAGTGATGAGCTCCTACTACAGCCCAGGGCAGGTTCAGAAATGCCATCTGGGAGCCAGGACCTGGAGTTACAGGAATCTACGTGGTATTCTATTCTGGTGCAGCTGAGCTGGCACGGAGCCACAAAATAAAGTCCTTTCCACTATTTCCTCTCTTTTCCTCAAGCAGAAAGAGTCTCTCCCCATGGCCACTACCACCCCAGGCACAAGGTGAATACTGCCTTTCTACCACCAATGTTCACTCAAGGCTCAGGCACTCTTCAGTTAGTTTGTGGTAAATGCTACCAGGCCTGAATCTCTTTCTTCAGGTCAGGGACTCCCCTCCTGCCCAGGGTGGGTCCAGAAATGCATTCAAGGAGCCAAAGACTGGAATTAAAGTCCCTAGGAGCCTAGTTGGTCCTCTCCACTGCGGTGCTGGAGCATGGACCTAAGCTGTAAGATAAAGTCCCGTTCACCCTTCCCTATCCTTCCACTGTGGAAGCCAAAGCTATCTTTTTCAGCAGCTGGGTCAGACACCAGGTTTGGCCCATCAGATGCTCACATCTACAACTCTGAAGCTCAGAGTGACACACACAAAAAGGGACAGCTGAAAAATCGTTCACTGGGAGAGTCTGGTAATGGCAATGACATCCTAAACCAGGCTGCTCTTCGGCTATGACCTTGGCTGCCTTCCCTGACACTGGCCTCCCAGAGCTCATTTCAGAGCTGAGTTTTCCAGGCTTCTCACTGACTCTGAGTCACCTGAGATCCTTCCAGTAAAGTTCTATACTGCTTATTTTAGCCTGTTTCTTCTTTTGCTTGCAGATACAATACCTAATTTGCTAGGGACAGGTGGGGGTCTTTCCTAAAATCCTGTTGTGGTGAAGTGATCCTGAGAGGGCAAGCCTGCTGTTTCGAAAATGGCTTCTGAACAAATCGTGCATTAAGCTGCCAGTATTGTCATACTTAAGGTAATAGCATCTGTTATGTGGCTGGGGCATGGCAGGTGGCTCCGGCTTCCCACCCTTCTGTTCTGAGTTGGGAGTGGTGGGCAATATCTCCTCTTCGGGTTCCACAATGCTCACATGGTCAGTAAGGGCTTCTTAGGACCAGTCTTACCAGTTGGGTCCCAGGGCAGCATAATCTTCACCTTGATGCCCAGCACATCCTGTCTGAGCAACACATGGGGCACACAGTGTCAACATAGTAGTTAACAGGGTCTCCACTGTGGATCATCAGGCCAGTCACAAACTTCATGGATTTAGCCCTCTGTCCTCGGAGTTTCCCAGATACCACGACCTCGCAGCCTTTGGCCCCACTCTCCATGATGAACCGCAGCCCACCACAGCAGGCCCTCCTAGGAGTTTGTAATGCAGAGACTCTGCCTCAGCAGAGGCGGAGCAAGGGCGCACAGAGCTCAAGTGACCACCTTTTCAGCATAAAGCTCTACACTGCCCTCTGGAAAGCCAGACCTCTTCTGAACTACAGCAGTCAGTTCTCCAATCCGCCGGCGCTTCTCATCAAGAACGTTCTGTGTTCTGGTGGCTAAAATAATGATTTCTGCCCTGGTTGGTGTAACTCGCACCTCAACTCCAGCGTAGCCATCTTCAGCCAGCTCCCAAGTAAGAAACTCATTCAGTTCAGCTTTGAAGATGCCATCAGCGACAAACTTCCTCTTAGAGATCTGCACGGCCAACTTGCTGCAGCACTCTGCTGAAAGGAAAGGCAGTTTTATTTTTTTAAATTTAAAAATGATAACAATTTTATTTTAACTGATAAAACAATGTTTTAAATTTGAATTCAAAAAGTAAATATTTTAAATTAATTTAAGAATGTTTAGTTATTTTGTCTAAGTCATCATTATATTTTCTTTACCTAAAGGTACAACAGCAGTCCTTAATTAAAATCCATGAACATTTCAACCGATACATTTTAATTCTATTAGGGAATATTTTCAGTCTTTGACATGAGCAAATGAAAATTGAAACAAAAATGTTTCAAGAAAAACAAAAAGTGCTCTATTAGTATGTACATAATTTATTAAAAATCGTATGTATTCCTTAATATAAGTCTAATTATTGATTGGGTTAATTCACTCTTTATCACTTCAATGCTGATTTTTATGCAGTGCATGTTTTCTTAATTTGATAGATTCTTCACTCAGATTTTGTTATTGTAGCTTATGGAATATTAAAGTAAAAGTAAACAAAAAATGAGAAGGGTAGAAAAATTCTGTATCATGAGATCAGCTTGCCAAATATCAATTCAAATGATAGAAGAACTAGGAGGTATATAATTATATGCCCTATGATCAGAGATCTTTCCCAGGAAATAGGGTATAGTGAGTGCTATTAAAACTATTTTGACTTGAGAATAATGAAGCATGAAAAAAAATATAAAGCCAGTAGAAACTCTATTCAAATATAGTCAAATTTAAATATAAAATACGAAAAACCCACAAAATTAATTTTTGAAATGTGTTTTTGTTAAAATATTTAACCCAATTCACTCCTAGAACTTTGATTTCACATTAGAAATAGAGGTTAGTAAGCTAAAGAACATTAGTGAGATTTATATGTTTTATATTTTATACATATATAATTTACATACAATAAAAGACAAAACTTTTAACTGTGTAGTTTGGTGAGTTTTGACCAAAATATACACCTATGTGACTATCATTCCAGATAAGTTTCTTCATGCCCACTCTTCAATTTGGTAATTTGTCTTCTGATTATTGAGTTGTAAGACTTTTTAAAATTCTATCTGGATACCATGCTTTGTTAGACACATATGTTATAAGTATTTTCTCTTTGTTTTGGCTTGCCTTTTTATTTCATTAATTGTCTTTTTCTGAAGAATTTTCCATTTTGATGAAGTCCAATTTATTTGTTTGTTTGTTTTTCTTACCTTTATGGTGCTACTTGAGTCCTAAGAAATCTTTGCCGATCACGAGGCCACAGAGATGTTGTCTCAGGACTGTTTTTAGGTCTACTTGTATGAATTATCTTTTATTTTTATTTTCTAGTTTGAGCCTTGATTGACTTCTTTCCTTCTTTCTTTCCCTCCTTCTTTCCTCTCTGCCTCCCTTGCTTTCTCCCTTCCTTCCTTTTTCTTTTCTTCTCTCCTTTTCTTACAGTGTCATTTGTTGAAAAGACTATCCTTTCCTGTATTGAATTTAGAGACTTCGTAAAAAAAAAAATAGAAATCTATTTTTAGGTATATTTCTAGACTTTCAACTCTTTTCCACTGGCATTTGTCCTTAGGCTAATACTAAATATCTTACTGTTAAATCCAAGTTCTGGCGTCAAGAGTTGCAGCATTTTGTATTGGTTTTCGTTACTACATTTCTAGCTATGTTTCTGAAGATGTTAGTTTTACATCATTTTAAATACAATAGTATAATTTAATGGCCTAGTCTAACACCCAGATATAAACTATTGCAAGAAATGTACTTTTCTATTGCATTATGGCTGAGAGCATTTTGAAAACTGGGAAGCATTGCAAATATAAAATATTTCAGTCTAACTCTTATTTTGGTATAGTAAGGCCAGAATTTATTATTGTAAATTTCCATTTCAAAAGAAGTGAAGTAAATACAAAAGATGATTGCAAGCTCTGGAAATGGGCTTCATGTTTAGTGGTCTTGAGGTGCTATATGAAATCAATATGCTTTTCACCTAGCACCAACCCCTAATCCTCCTCTGTTTTTAGAAACCAGAAAAATAAAATACAAAAAACTGACCTGTTATTTTACTCAGCTAAAAACATAGGTTTTTCCCTAAACCCCATTTAGGAAAGACCCAGGAAGATCCACCCTTTTGGCTACAATGCAAATAATCCCCTTCATCCTCCTAATCAGAGTCCATTAGAAATATGGCAGATACAGTCACTTCATATGAAGGATCTATAGATTTTCAGTATGATCCTCTAATTGTTGAATGAAAAAGAAGGGAAAATAGCCCTTCCTGGTGCTATTCTTAATTCATTAGCACATTTTGATAAGGCAAGCCATTGAAACTGTAAACTCTAACATGCATTCACAAAGCTGGTCATTGATACATGGGTATAGACAAACATACAGCTGCACAAAAACATCACCCTACTAATAATTAGTAAATTATTAACCCAATTATTTTTCTCCCTCTCAAATAGTGATACTCCGATAGGACAAAAGATGTGCCAAGACAGCACCAAGAAATATCAAAAAGCTCATTTCTGATGAGAAAGTTCAATATACTATCATTTCATGTTTTCATTGGATACATTTGCTTTTAGTTATAGACAAGACACTGGGTGTCAGAGTGGCAAATGATTCAGAGAAGAATTCCAAAAGTTGAGGTTAAACCAATTTTCTCTTTATTCTAAACTGTATTACTAGAGAATCAGAAAATATATCATTGCTCTAGGCCTGTATCTTCAAACACATAAATATTTGCAAAGACATTGATATTTGGTTGAATGCTTTCTAGGTACTGGGCACTGTTTTCCAAACACCATCTTCTCACAAAAGGTTTTTGGAGTAGATACTGCCTCAAGCTAAACAATAAGGCAAAAGAAGGGTTAATTGTCCAAGGACTTGAACTTACCCTGCCTGTCCCAAAGCACACACTTCTAACCACCATACTATGATGCTTTCCTATGTCAAAGATGATTAGAATTTATGACATGATGACAGAGAAAAGCAAACTCCTCAAGTTTTGCTATCTTAAGATTGAAAATGTCAAATATTTTCACCAGGTTAGGGGAAAAGGGGGATGTAGAAAAAAGCCAGAATTACTCTTTCTGAAACAGAAAATGGTTGGACAGTTATTTGTTCGCTAAATTCTTAAAGAAATTATTATTTAATCAAACTTGTCCTGAACATGTAAAATTGCCTGCATAAATTCAAGCTGAAGAACCATCTGTTTTCTTTCTTTTTAATGACATTGCCAGCATGCATTTTTCCAACATTTGTGCAGAATTCCCGAGAGTCTTGTAGAGACATGCTAAGCACCCCCAGGGGTTGCATTTGGAGCACAAGGTAATATTTCATGTTCTGATTACTGTGAAGAAAGCAGGATGCTTTTAATTGTGTTAGAAAAAATAAAAATGAATATAAAATCATCACACAGTTTCAGAATCTCATGTAAAATGGAGTCTACTTGACATTACATGCTCTAAAATTGGGTGCAAACCTGACATCTTGCAGTCTTTAGTTTCAACAAAAAACAACCAGGCAAAAAACTTGGTATTTCTATAAAGTTTTTGGGAAAAAATATAATACTCTGCCAGGTGCGCTTCTTTCTGTGTTTCCATCTATTTTTGAGCTACTTCTTATAGCATTCATCAAACACTTCTTAGAAACGTGCAGGGCTTTGAAAAGTTAACTATTATAAGGAAAGAGGTCTTTTCTAGTTGGATTAAATCTAATTAAATACTCATCAAACTTTACACCCAGAGAAGTTTTTAAAAATTATACTTGCGATCTTTACTACCTTGGTTTTTCTGTTTTTCCAGATATACACAGCACTTTGAATCGAATAAACATGAGAAGAGTCTGGTTTGAGATAAGAAAACATGGAACCACATAATGGGCGGTCGACAACCTGGGACTTACTGCCTCAGGAGCATATCCAGGCCCCCAGTTAGGGCCACATGCCTTTTTGTTGACCCTATCATTACTTGAGCAAGCCCAACCTTTTCCCTGTGTTTGCAGGGATACATAAGTTTTGGTGCACATAAACATATCTATAAATGTAAACACAGCCATTTATGTTTATGAAGGGGTGTGGCTACACTGTGGACATGGTTGGTTTTACTCCCTCAAATATCATGTTGAAATTGGATCCCCAGTGTTGGAGGTGGGTCTAATGGGAGGTGTCTGGGTCATGAGGGAGGATCCCTCATAAATAAGTGAATCCCCACTCTGGGAAACACAAGTGAGCAAGCTCTTGCTATGTGAACTCCCTCCAGAGCTGGTTATTAAGTAGAGTGCGGCGGCTTCCCCTTCTCTTTAACTTCCTCTCCCATCCTGTGATCTCTGTGCATCCAGCCCCTCTTCTCCTTGCACCATAAATGGAAGCAGCCTGGGTCTTCACCAGAGGCCTAATCTTCCAGACAGCAGAGTTGTGAGCCAAATAAATGTTTTGATTTATAAATTACTCAGTCTCAGATATTGCCTTGCGACAATACAGGTGGACATGTGCAATCATTTATATGGTACTCGCTATGATACAATTGGCTTATATGATTGAGAGTACCTATATTTTACTGATACTGTGGAATAGTCTGTTAAATGACTACAATAATCTCTAAATCATTTAATATTTTAGAATGTAAACATGGTGCCACAGCATCAAACTAATGGATTTTTAAATAGCAGTGTGTATAGACTCAGGTGTAAAACCTATATTATAGAGTTCCCCAAGAAGCTACTCATGATCATGATCATAGCTTATAGGTTGTCATTACCAATAATATTCTCCCTTTTCAATTTGATAAAAGGTACTCTGAGCTACTTACTGGACTCCAATCTAGGCTCTACTTCTTTTAGGGCAAGTTACTAATGTCTCTGTGCTTCAATCACTCTTTGTGCAAACTGGAGTTAATAAGAGTCACCTATAGATTTCTAGTTTACTTCTTATTACATAAAGCTTCAAACATGTGACTCATGGTTATTCTATCCTGTGTTTTTTTGGCATTTTCTATACCCATGTATATTGTCCCAGTAAAATCCCTGCTTTTTATTTTCTTGACCTCTTCTCAATTTAAAATACTATCGTGGTCATAGCTTACATACATACTGTCATTATCAATATGATTTCTCCCTTTTTAATTTCAGTTTTAAGCATATTACTCTCAAATCAGCACTTCCAGCTAATTCCAATATCTCAAACACAACAACTTTTTGTTTCTGTGGGATCTATGGTCCATTGTTCACAATTCCTTGTCCAGCCCTTCATCTTCTTTACATTCTCACTTTCCTCTTTGTTGAACTTGGATGTCCTACTCTCTTGCATGAGCATCTTTCATCACTTTGTCTGTGAAAATCTAAAACCTACTTAAATTTTGCATCTTTACCTAGTACAAGTGAATATTCTCATGCCTGAATGTGGATAGCAAAACACATACTTACATTTAAATTCTTTCAGTTTGTGACAATCTCAGGGGGGATTCTTAGAACCATCTAGCAATCATGTCTCATTTCCCAGGTCTATTTATTCTCCTACTGTTTTAGATGACTTTTTGGTGACAGATCTTTTTATCCAAAGATGGCAGCATCCAAAAGACCCCATCATATTTTATCTTGCAATATGAACTTTACACCCTTCAAGTAGAATTGGAGGTGGGGGAATATATTTCCTTCCTTTGAACCTAGGTGAAACTTTGTAACTGCCTTAATCAATAGGCTATGGACAAATTGATGTAATGTGACATCCCAGACTAAGCCATTAAAGGTGATGCAGGTTCCGCTTGCTCTTCTTGGGATGCTTGCTCTTAGCATATAGCCGTTATGACTCAGAGAAGCCCCAGCAGCCTATGGAGAGGCTCATGTGGATGGGAGGCAAGGCCTAGGGTGCCCATCTTAGCTGGGCACCTGATTCACTGACAGCTCCAATACCTACTTATGCACCATGTGAGCAAGCCGTCTTGAAGGTGGGTACTCCAGTCTCCAATCTAGCCTCCCCAGCTCACAGCATGTGAAGCAGAGACAATGAGTTTGTTAGCTAAAGTGGAAATACATCACCTTTTTAAAGCCATTCGATTTTAAGGTGGTTTTTAAGGCAGCAACAGATGACTGATGCAATACAGACTATTTCATACTTATTCCAATTTTATTCAAATCTTTCATATATCCTTCCCAATCTTCATTCTCAGCTGCTGCAGAAAACAGAAAATATTGGAACAAATTTTCCACTCACTCTCACCCCCATGTATACAAATATCCATACATGTAGGCAAATACATTTCGCATTTCAAGGACTGACTGCCTGTGCCCCCTAAAAACAGCCTTTCGCTTATACACCTTAATAACTATATGAACTCCACAGTCCATCTCCAGCTATAACCTTGTCTTTATGTTCCCTCTCGTTAGCAATGTTTGTCAGAAGACTTGTCAATACTACGTCTCCAGTTCCCTTCCAAGTATGCTTTTACTTTCACAGCTTCACCCAAAGAGCTGTTACTGATGTTATCAATAATCTCATTGATGCCAAAGCCAATGATCAATTCTTGGTCTGCTATTTGTTTGTTTTTTATTTAAGCAATCCTCAGCTTATGACCGTTAATCACTTCTTGCAAATCTCTCCTCATTGGACTTTCAGATGATCAGTCTCCCTTGGATTTCTTTCTCATTATCTAACATCTTCAAGTCTAAGGGCTCAATTTTCAGACTTCTTCTTTTCTCTGGCTAGACTCATATCCTGGGTCATCTCATTCAGTCTTAAAACTTTGAATTCCATCTCTATGTTAATAATACCCAAACATATATCTCTGGTCCAGAGCTTTCCTCTAAACGCCAAACATTATATGCAACTGACTACTCACTATTTTCCCTTGATTTTAAATGGACATCTTGAACTTAAAAAAACTTAAAACTAAAATCCTGATTTTTCTTCTCCACCTGTCCTTCATATGGTCTTCTTCATCTCACTAAATAGTAACTATATTCTTTCGGTGGCTCAAGAAAAATTACTGGACCCATCCCTGACAAATATTTTTCTGTCACCTCTTGTGTATAATGCTATCAGTAAACCACCTTCGATACACATGCGAAATCTATTTAATTCTGCATTCACTGCTACCATCCTAGTCAAAGCCATGCTCATCTCTCAGTTCTATTTTTGCAACATCCTCTGAACTTTTCAGCAGCAGTTTCACTGCCTGTCCTCAGAACAGACCCGTTCACACCACACCTCTCCTCAAAAGCCCCCTGCAGTTTCAATTACTAGAGTGAAACCAAAGACCTTATGGAAAGAGCATACAGAGGCTCTGAGCTAGAAATTTGGGGTTTTTAGGTGCCTCACCATGGATGCTTACATTTTCCTTGATGAGAAAGTTATCAAATGCTTGTGAGTTAATTTCCAGGGTCGCTTTTTTAAAAATCTATAGCCAGCCATACTCAATGTTAAGGAAAATAGTAAAATGTTTGGTTTGAATAACTTTTGTATTTGCAAATTGTTGGAGAAAACCTTTTCTCAAAATCCCATTTGTCTTAAGGTCAGCATACCCTCTTAGTAGGCAAGACAATCCTAACCACAGCTACATCAATAGCTGAAAGTTACACTTATTATGATCTAGGAACATAATACATGTTCCATTTTAATTTAAGAAATTAATCTTTCTTGTTTTCAGGTCTCCTAATTTATTTCTGAAATTAAAACCTAATTTGTTTTTGTCTTTCAAACACATTTTGCCTATCTTTCAAACTAATAAATTCATTTCAATTATCTCAAAGAGATTTGCTCATATTCAAAGTTTTCTCAACTTTTCCAGTGCCTACAGTAATCCAGGCATCCTAACTATTTCAAGAGCAAAACTGTTCCTGGGTCATCTCAGTCACATTAGAAATCTTATTATAATATCAGGTAAAAAATTGTTATGTCAAACCATATAGATGTGAAAGGCACACCATTTGGTCTTGCATATTTGGGGATAAAGTGCATACTACATCTTGTTTGTAAGAATAGAATACCTGAATCATTAGATGTGGTGGAAAATGCTCATTCAGCAAGATACTTTTAAACGTGAAAATGATGCAGTGATTGAGAGGAATGAATTGTATATTTTCGTTATTTTGCAACCACAAAAGAAGGAAGAATTGAGGTACAGTTCTGGAGGATTCATGTAAAGAAAAATATCTGAACTAATGAGGAAATGGTTTGTAAGACAGATAAACAGAAATGTGTTGAACTTGGGGATTTCCTAAGAACATCTTGGGCACTGCTTTTGCTGGTTATTATTTTTTTTTCTTGCTGCATGTGGCCAGCAAAGAGATCACTGTAAATCAAAATACTTACGCATCACCTTGGCTTTGCTGCTCTGTCTATAGCACGCTGCTGTTGTCTGGAAAGTTACTGTGTAGGGAGAATAGGAGAGTTAACCATCAAAATGGGTGGCTTTTTGTATTGTTGAGTAAACAGAGAAAAATCTAAATGGGCACCAAAAGAAATAAGAACATATGCCAAGAACAGAGGAGAAATGCATATTTCTGAAATCGACTTTTGCAAAACCAAAAGTACAGTGTGGTTTCTTCCTGTTCTCAGGAAGGAAAATTATCTGTGATGAAAGTATAGGTCATTACACAGACTGTAAAAGCAAAATTGAGAATAGCTGACATGAAAAATATTGGCAATGGCAAAAAAAAAAA